>PISX010010875.1:0-69090 GCA_004024625.1 Mellivora capensis | reverse complement strand
TTCTATTTTCTTTTTTTTTATTATACATATAGATAAAAGCTTCAAAGTAACCCTCTTTCCCTAATCAATACTACCCCTATACATAAGCCAGTTTTAATCTCCCTTTATCTCTGGAAAGTCGAGTCCTTTAACAAAGATATCAAGATACATCCAGAAAGAATCAAAATAACCTTCATTGCCCACATCGAGAATTTATAAATACCCTCCCATCTTTTTCTTCTGTCAGTGTCTCTGTGTATTTGTTTTTTTCTGGTATTATATAAATCTTATATGTGGGTTCATTTTGGCCGGGTTCTTTTTTTTTATTGTCATTTACTTTTGTTGGTCTTTTTGTTTGTATACCTTATAAATCTTACCTTTGGGGCCCATTCTGGCTAGGTCTTTTCTCTCTCTCTCTCACTCTCTCTCTCTCTCTCTCTTTTTCTGTCTTATTCTTTCTTTTTTTAATTTTTTCTTTACTTTTGGTGGTGAATTCCAGTTGCTCAGAAGCGTTCCAGGGCGCATCTTGCCTGGATCATGGTTGATATACGCAGCTACACATCCCCTCAACCACCTCTCACCAAAATGACTAGCAGGAAGAACACCCAACAAAAGGGAAATTCAGAGACTGTGACCTCTCCTCCAGAACTATTGGATATGGACATAAACAGTATGTCAAAAAGGGAATTGAGGATAACAATTATTCAGGCAATGGCTGGGTTGGAGAAAGCCATTAGTCACAACATGGAATTATTAAGGGCAGAAGTGAAAGCTACCTGGGAAGAAGTTAAAAATGCTATCAATGAGATCCAGTGTAATCTAAATACTCTAACAGCTAGGGTAACCAAGGCTAAAGATAGAATTAGTAATCTAGAGGACAAACTGATAGGGAAAAAGGATCAGGAGGAGGCCTGGAACAAATAGCTTAGAAGCCATGAAAACAGAATTAGGGAAATAAATGATGCCATGAAATGTTCCAGTGTTTTAGAATCATTGGGATCCCTGAGGGGGAGGAGAAAGAAAGAAGACTAGAAGATATAGTTGAACAAATACTCCATGAAAATTTTCCCAATCTGGGGAATGGAACCAGTGTTCATGTCCTAGAGGTAGAAAGAACACCCTCCAAGATCAACTAATCTAGAAAGACCTTGAGGCACTTGATTTTAAGACTGAAGAATCATAATTTTAGACAAGAGCTTTTGAGAGCAGCTAGGGGAAAGAGATACCTTATGTACAGAAGAGGTCCATCAAAATAACATCAGACCTGTCCACAGAAACCTGGCAAGCCAGAAAGGGCTGGCAAGATACATTCAGGGCACTAAATGAGAAAAACATGCAGCCAAGAATACTTTATCCATAAAGGTTGACATTCAAAATGGTTGGAGAGATAAAGAGCTTTCAAGATTGATAAGGTTTAAAAGAGTATGTGACCACCAAACTGGCACTACAAGAGATATTAAAGGGGGTTCCATAAAAGAAGAAAGAACCCAAGAGTGTCATAGAACAGAAAATTACAGAAACAATCTATAGAAACAATGACTTCACAGGCAGCATGATGTTAATAAAAACGTATCTTTCAATAATTACTCTCAGTGTGAATTGCCTAAACACTCCCATAAAATGCCACAGGGTTGCATATTGGATAAAATGAAAGCATCCATCCATATGTTGTCTCAAAGAGATCCATTTGGAACCTAAGGATGCATCCAGACTGAATGTGAAGGGATGGAAAAGCATCTTTCATGCCAACGGGCATCAAAAGAAAAGTGGGGTAGTGATTCTCATATCAGATAAATTAGATTTTAAACTAAAGACTATAGTCAGAGATAAAGAAGGACACTGTATCATTCTTAAAGGGTCTATCCACCAAGAATATCTAACAATTGTAAATATTTATGCTGCCAATAGGGGAGCAGCCAACTACATAAGACAACTGTTAATCAAGATAAAGAGTCATATTGACATGAATACATTAATAGTAGGGAATTTCAACATGCCATTCCAGTAAAGGACCATCCAAGCAGAAAATCAATAAAGAAACAAGAGCATTGAATGACATATTAGACCAGCTGGACTTCCTAGATATATTCACAACATTCCACCGCAAAATAACAGAATACTCATTCTTCTTGAAAGCACATAAAACTTTCTCCAGAATAGACCACATACTGGGCCACAAATCAGGGCTCAACTGATACCAAAAGACTGAGATTATTCCCTGCATATTCTCAGACCACAATGCTTTGAAACTGGAACTCAACCATAAGAAAAAGTTTGGAAGGAACTCAAACACTTGGAAGCTAAAGACCACCCTGCATAAGCATGTTTGGATCAACAAGGAAATCAAAGAAGAAATTAAGCAATTCATGGAAACCAATGAGAACAAAGACACTTTGTCCAAAACCTATGGGATATGGCAAAGGCGGTCCTAAGGGGGAAATACATAGCCATCCAAGCCTCACTCAAAAAAACTGAAAGGGGGCACCTGGGTGGCTCAGTGGGTTAAAGCCTCTCTTTCAGCTCAGGTCATGATCCCAGGGTCCTGGGATTGAGCCCCACATCAGGCTCTCTGCTCCGTGGAGAGCCTGCTTCCTCCTCTCTCTCCCTGCCTGCCACTCTTGTCTGCTTGTAATCTCTGTCTGTCAAATAAATAAATAAAATCTTAAAAAAAAAACCCAAACTGAAAGATCCAGAATACATCAGCTCTCTTTACACCTTGAAGAACTGGAGAATCAACAACAAATTAAGCAGCCCCACATGCAAGAAGGGAAATAATCAAGATTAGAGCAGAGAACAATGAGAGAAACGAGAGATACAATAGAACACATCAACTAAACTAGAAGATGGTTTTCTGAAAGAATCAATAAGATCAATAAACCATTGGCCAAACTAATCCAAAAGAAAAGAGAAATCTCAAATTAATAAAATTATG
The DNA here is from genome assembly GCA_004024625.1 of Mellivora capensis. Lineage (NCBI taxonomy): Eukaryota > Metazoa > Chordata > Mammalia > Carnivora > Mustelidae > Mellivora > Mellivora capensis. Next base: position 66,179 of record PISX010010875.1, on the reverse strand, counting down.
AATGAAAATGGAGAGAATACAACTAACACCAAGGAAATAGAAACAATCACCAGAAATTATTATCAACAGTTATATGCAAATAAGTTAAGCAACCTAGAACAAATGGATGGATTCCAGGAATCCTATAGACTTCTAAAGTTGAATCAGGAAGAAATTAACACCCTGAATGGACGAATATCTAGTAACGAGATTGAAGCAGTGATCAAAAGCCTCCCAAAAAACAAGAGCCCAGGACCTGATGGATTCCCTGGAGAATTCTACCAAACATTCAAAGAAGAAATAATACCTATTCTCCTGAAGCTGTTTCAAAAGATAGAAACAGAAGGAAAACTTCCAGATTCTTTTTATGAAGCCAGGATTACCCTAATCCCTTAACCAGGCAAAGAGCCCACCAAAAAGGAGAATTTTAGAACAATATCCTTGATGAATACACATGCCAAGGTTCTCAACAAGATCCTAGCCAATAGGATCCAACAGTACATTAAAAAGATTATCCACCATGATCGGGTGGGATTTTATCCATGGAATGCAAGGGTGGTTCAACATTTGCAAATCAATGAATGTGGTGGGACAAATCAATAAGAGAAAAGAGAAGAAGCACATGGTCCTCTCAACTGATGCAGAAAAAGCATTTGATAAGATACAACATCCGTTCATGATTAAAAAGATTCAAAGTATAGGGATAGAGGGGACATTCCTTAACTTCATCAAATCTATCTATGAAAAACCCACAGCAAATATTATCCTCAATGGGGAAAAGCTGACAGCCTTCCCTGTGAGATCAGGAGCACGACAAGGATGTCCATTCTCACCACTGTTCAACCTAGTCCTAGAAGTCCTAGCAACAGCAATCAGACAACAAAAATAAATAAAAGGTATTCACATTGGCAGTGAAGAAATCAAAAACTCTCTCTTCACAGATAACATGATACTTTATATGGAAACCCAAAAGACTCCACTCCCAACTACTAGAATTCATGCAGCAATTCAGTAATATGGCAGGATACATAACCAATGTACAGACATCAGTTGCTTTCTTATACACTAACAATGAAAATATAGAAAGTGAAATAAGAGAATCGATTTCATTTACTATAGGACCAAGAACGATAAGATACCTGGGAATAAACCTAACCAAAGAGGTAAAGGATCTGTACTTGAGGAACTACAGAACACTCATAAAAGAAATTGAAGACACAAAAAGATGGAAGAGCATTCCATGCTCATGGATCATAAGAATAAACATTGTTCACATGTCTATATTGCCTAAAGCAATCCATACTTTCAATGCCATCCTGATCAATATTCCACCAGCATTTTTCAAAGAGCTGGAAGAAATAATCCTGAAATTTGTATGGAACCATAAGAGACCCTAAATTGTTAAGGAAATGTTGAAAAAGTAAAACAAAACTGGGGTCATCACATTGCCTGATTTCAAGCTTCGCTACACAGCTGTGATCACCAAGACACCATGGTACTGGCATAAAAACAGACACATAGACCAGTAGAACAGAGTAGAGAGCCCAGATATGACCCTCAACTCTATGGTCAAATAATCTTTGACAAAACAGGGAAAAATATAGAGTAGAAAAAAGACAGTCTCTTCAATAAATGGTGCTGGGAAAATTGGACAGCTATATGTAGAAGAATGAAACTCAACCATTCTCTTACACCATGCACAAAGATGAACTCAAAATGGATAAGAGATCTCAACAGGAGGCAGGAATCCATCAGAATCCTAGAGGAGAAAATAGGCAGTAATCCCCTCAACATCAGCCACAGCAACTTCTTTCAAGACATGTCTCCAAAGGCAAAGGAAACAAAAATGAAAATGAACTTTTGGGACTTAATCAAGATCAAAAGCTTCTGCACAGCAAAGGAAACAGTCAATGAAACAAAGAGCAACCCACGAAATGGGAGAAGATTTTCATAAATGACACTACAGTAAAAGGGCTGATATCCAAGAATTATTAAAAACTCCTCAAACTCAACACACACAAAACAGATAACCACATCAAAAAATGGGCTGGAGACATGAATAGACACATCTCCAAAGAAGACATACAAATGGCTAACAAACACATGAAAAAATATTCATCCTCATTAGCCATCAGGGAGATTGAAATTAAAACCACATTGAGATGCCACCTTACACCAGTTAGAATGGTCAAAATTAACAAACAGTAAACAAATGTTGGAGAGGATGTGGAGAAAGGGGAACCCTCTTAACACTGTTAGTGGGAATGCAAGTTGGTGCAGTCACTTTGAAAAACAGTGTGGAGATTCCTTAAGAAATTAAAAATAGAGCTATGCTATGACCCTGCAATTGCACTACTGGCTATTTACCCCAAAGATACAGATGTAGTGAAAAGAAGGGCCATATGTACCCCAATGTTTATAGCAGCAATGGCCATAATCGCCAAACTGTGGAAAGTACCAAGATGCCCTTCAACAGACAAATGGATAAAAAAGATATGGTCCAAATATATAATAGAGTATTATGCCTCCATCAGAAAGGATGAATACCCAACTTTTGTATCAACATGGATGGGACTGGAAGAGATTATGCTGAGTGAAATAAGTCAAGCAGAAAGAGTCAGTTATCATATGGTTTCACTTGCTTGTGGAGCATAAGGAATAATACAGAGGACATTGGAAATGTAGAGGAGAAGTGAGTTGAGGGAAATTGGAGGGGGAGACAAACTATGAGAGACTGTGGACTCTGAGAGACAAACTGAGGGTTTTGGAGTGGAGCGGATGGGGAGTTGGGTGAGCCTGGTGGTAGGTATGATGGAGGGCAAGTATTGCATGGAGCACTGGGTGTGGTGCCTAAACAATGAATTATGAAACACTGAAAAAAAATAAAATTACATTATATTAGGGAAAACACAACAACAACTGAAATCCAAATTTCACTCCATCCTGAATGATTACTTCAGTGCCCTGAACTATTTCACTAAGATGATATGTGTCTACTTGTCAATACAAATTAAAGATTATAAAACCTCTTAGTGGGAGGGGCGCCTGGGTGGGTCAGTGGGTTAAAGCCTCTGCCTTCAGTGCAGATCATGATCCCAGGGTCCTGGGATGGAGCCCCGCATCGGGCTCTCTGCTCAGCAGGGAGCCTTTCTCCTCTCTCTCTCTGCCTGCCTCTCTGCCTACTTATAATCTCTGCCTGTCAAATAAGTAAATAAATACAATCTTTTAAAAAAAACACCTCTTAGTGGGGAGCAATCTCAGCATCAAATCTTTGTACCATCTTTTTTCCGTCTAATTTTATTGAGAAATAATTGATCTCTATAACCATCTAAATTTAAGACATACAGCATAGCAGCTTGATTTTATATATATTGTGAAATGAATACTACAATAGGTTCAGTTAATATGTCTTCTCATATGAATACAATAAAAAGAAAAGAAAGAAAAAGAGAAAAAAATGGGGAGATATTTCCTTGTGAAGAGAACTCTTAGGATTTACTCTCATAAGAACTTTCCTATAGGGGCGCCTGGGTGGCTCAGCAGGTTAAAGCCTCTGCCTTCTGCTCAGGTCATGATTCCAGGGTCCTGGGATTGCCCCCTGCATCGGGCTCTGTGCTCAGCAAGGAGCCTGCTTCCATTCCTCTCTCTCTGCCTGTCTCTCTGCCTACTTGTGATCTCTGACTGTCAAATAAATAAATAAAATCCTTTAAAAAAATCCTTCTTAAAAAAAAAAAAGAACTTTCCTATATATCATACAGTAGTAGTGTTAGCTATAGTCTTCCTATTGTACATTACATTCTTAGCATTTCTTGTGTATCTTACAACTGGAGGTTTATGCCTTTTGGTCAGCGTCTTCCAACTCCCCTGTTGCTTCTTTCCATCTACCCCCCTCTGCCACTATCCAATAAGTCTGCTCTCTTTTTCTGTGAATTTGGGTTTGTCTGTCTGTTTATTTGTTACAGATTCCACAAATAGGTGAGATCATACAGTATTTGTATTTCTCTGTCTGACTTATTTCACTTAACATAATGCCTTCCAAGTTCATTCATGTTGTCACAAATGGTAGGATTTCCTTGCTTTTAATAGCTGAATTCCAAGGTATTTTGTTCTTTTGGTTAGGATACTGTCTTGAGGCAGTAAGGTGGGACAACTCAAAGTTTAACTAATTTTAATTACCATCTCTTAGAGATTATTGTCCTTCATTTCCTAATATCCTCTGTTGAAAACCATTGTTTTATATATTTTGTACAGTTGAGGGGGTGGGGGTTGTTTCATATGAGAGTATTAATTCTGATTCCTCTTATTCTATCTGGAAAGATGTGAGGAAGCTAGTTAAATGGATACTCTAAGGAGTAAGCTTCCTACTCTAAGTAAGCTTTTACTTAGAGTAAGTAAGCTTTTACTCTAAGTAAAAGTAAGCTTTTACTCTAAGTAAAAGCTTCCAGGAAGAACCAGCTGTTGAAGGAATTATAAGAAGGCCAGTGAGGCTGGAGTAGAGTGAACAAAAATCTTATATTTTTTGAACAATTACTTCTGGGAAAGGAAAGTGTTTAAATTTAATTAATGTCCTAAGCCAATCTCTTTGAGGTAAACTTTTAAAATACAGATCTTCCTTCATCAAGGAAATCCTTCTTAATATATTTCAAGTTCAACACATCTCAGTTCTTTTAAATTAAGTTGTTAAAAGCCTGTGCATTGCATAAGCAGGTATTAAAATGAAAATGGCAGTGTACAGATAGCATATTCAGGAGCTGAACTATATCCAGTATATACCAAAGTTCTGATTCATAAATCTATATCATCTTTTGTAAATTTCATTGAGTGTGTGCTAAAGAGACTTTCTTTTTTCCATTGGATATTCTTTGCTGCCTTGTCAAGGATTTGTTAACAGTAGAGTTGTGGGTCCATTTCTGAGTTTTGTATTCTGTTCCATCGATTGATTTAATCAAGTATGTGCTAAAAGTAGATGGCATGCCCAGGCTTTGAGCAAGATTCCTATCCTAATTTATTAAAAATTAGATTCTTACTTTTAACCTGCCAAAGTGAGGTTCATGATTAAAAGAATCATTGCAACTAATTCTAAACTGAGGAAGATTTAAATATTGTAATTGTCTTTTTGGCTAAACTTATTCTGAGAAATGTTTTTGTTCTGTTTTCTCCAACAAAACACCTGTTGTTCCGTTATTTATTTGCTTTTAATTGATTTTCAGGAGTTATCTATTAAATATTGTTTTTGGCCAAATGCACTGAATAGCACCATATCCCAATATATTCACCTTTAATAGCACAATTTGTTAATATGTATAGTGGTTTTATACTTAAATATATAAAAATTTAACTTTTTACGTATAAGAATCATCTCTATTTCCAAGAAGAACAAAAACAGCAGATGTTTTTACTGCATTTGTCATATGTTTAACAGTAAGTAGTCTCATGTGCCAAAAGTAGAAATATGAAAAAATAATTTTATGACTTTTCAGAAACAAAAATTACTATTTCCAAAGGTTGAGCATGAGGTGGAGGTATTGGGACAAAGGATATTCTCTTGTCCTTTTTTTAAAAAAATATTTTATTTATTTATTTGACACAGAGAGAGACAGCAAGAGAGGAACACAGGCAGGGGTGGGGGGTGGTGAGGGAGGGAGAAGCAGGATCCCTGCCAAGCAGGGACCCCAATGCAGGGCTGGATCCTGGGATCCACCTGAGTGGAAGGCAGAAGCTTAACAACTGAGCCAATTGGGTGCCCCTTCTCTTGGTTTTGTGTAAGCTTCTTCACTTTGGATTCCATTGTAGCCGATATAGATCTCATTAGGTGGCTCAGTGGGTTAAGCCTCTGCCTTCAGCTCAGGTCATGATCCCAGGGTCCTGGGATCGAGCCCAGCATCGGGCTCTCTGCTCGGCGGAAAGCCTGTTCCCCCAGCTCTCTCTGCCTGCCTCTGCCTGCTTGTGATCTCTGTCTGTCAAATAAATAAATAAAATAATTAACTTTTTAAAAAGAGTAACTACTTCAGCTTTGATTTTACTTATTGTATCAGGAAATATGTTTAATGAAAAGAAGGTACATTGATGGTAAAATTGTAACTTTCTATCGATGGATGTCAGGAAAGTAGGACACATTTTATTTACTGTTTTCATATAGAGCATATTTATTTTATATGGTCTTCTGAAGTAGGGGGATTCTTTAATCACTCTTCAATATATGTTAAAACTACTACCCTGATAGTACATGGTGTTTATTTTAAAAACTAGTGTCTGTAAGATTCTGTATATTTTTTCTAGTACACCTATTCTAGCTCAATATGATGTCAAATTAATAATCATTCATTTTGAAGGACAAATTTCCATATTATTGCAAATCATTTCGTAATACTTCAAATAATTCATTGTGGCACGAAGTAAGAATTCATATTTAGGGGTACCTGGGTGGCTCAGTTGGTTTAGCAACTGCCTTCAGCTCAGGTCATGATCCCGGAGACCTAGAATCAAGTCCCGCATTGAGCTCCCAGCTCCAAGGGGAGTCTGCTTCTCCCTCTGACCTTCTCCCCTCTCATGCTCTCTCTCACTGTCTCTCTTTCTCTCAAATAAATAAATAAATAATTTTTTAAAAGATTTTATTTATTTGAGAGAGAGAGAGAGAGAGAGAGATCACAAGTAGGCAGAGAGGCAGGCAGAGAGAGAGAGAGGGAAGCAGGCTCCCCGCTGAGCAGAAAATCTGATGCAGGGCTCCATCCCAGGACCCTGAGATCATGAACTGAGCCAAAGGCAGCAGCTTAACCCACTGAGCCACCCAGGCACCCCTAAATAAAATCTTAAAAAAAAAAGTATTCATATTTCATTTCAAGGTCCAAGGTCATGGTATATGTGGGCAGGCTTACAGCGCAATGTGTTATTTCAGGGTCGGTTAGTCATATAGATGGTACTGTGCAGCTTGAAGTTGTGCAATGCACTAGTCCTGTTTTTCCTCTAAATCTAAGTGGGAAATCAGACATGATTGTTAAATGCTTCAGAGGCCATATGTTTATGTAATTAAGTGGTAGAAAACAACGTCTGACTATGAAAGTTTCCTGGGAAACATATTCTATGTTTTTTCCTTGTATTTTTGTTTCACACATTTTGACATATAACTTCAGAAGTAGAAGCTCATTCTTCAAAATTAATGTGTATGCTATCGTTATGGCCTCCGAAGTGATAAAAATGCAATCCTCAGGATGGCAGTTTTAATATAACAAATTGCTTTCTAGTATATTCTGCCTTATGTAACTACCTTTATTTGGCAGTTTTAGGTTTGGTAGGTTGCCATTTAAGGCTCCACTATCCTAATAGGCAACTCCTGTGAATTTAATAGAAATTTTAATTCTCTTGATTAATATTGCTTTAAAAAGCTCTCAGGGAAAATACCACCTTGTCTTGTATTAAAATTTCATCTGATTTTCAATGTAATTAGAATATGCTAGTATATCAATAAGTAAGAAATTACATTTTTGCCACAGTTTGAGAATTTGAAATCAAGTGGTTCATATGTAGTAAATCTATTGTGTAGCTCATATCACACAGTTTGTTTGAATGAAGATCATTCTTTTGGCTCATTGTTTTCACTTATTAGTTTGAATAAGTTTTCAATATCCCTATTGTGGACCCAGCATTCTCTCTATAGAATTCTGTTCTCATTTTTCAGCAAATGAATAAATGCATGGCTAATTTCATGTGTAAATTTCAGTACTGCTAATGGGAGTTAGTAACAGAGGTTTAGTTGGCTGTATTTCCCAGCAATGATTAGTGAAACGTTTCATTTGTTCCTCAGATTGCAATCCACTGAGTTCACATGCACTGCTTTTCTATTTCAAATGCACAGTTAAATAAATCAATGTAGCTTGTAGCAGTGTCTTTTGTCTGCACTACTGTTGATGCAAAGAGTTTTAAAAACAGTGAATACATTTAAAACAATAGTGAATTCATGATATATTCGAAGATTTTTATATGCAAATCAGAAGAAATGAAAGCTGCAGAACACTATTTAAACATTATTCTTGCATATAAATCTAGATTTTTTTTCCTAGTACAAATTTGATTAATTCTAAAAGATGAATACCTGTATTATCTTTCACTTATGTAACTTGTGCTCAATGGAGAGCTGTGCATGGAGGCATGAGTATTTGAGATATGTTGCACTAGCCTTTCCTAACAAAGAAATGTTGATAAATGTGTATATCCCACCCCTAAGAGCACAGCACAAGTTTTGGAAACTTGCAGTCTTACTGCTGTATTTCAAAGGTTCATTAGTCACTGCAAAGCACAATGGCCCCCATTTGGCTCATACTAAAACGAAAGCCTGAAGGAAATATGAGTATTATGCCACTGAGCCAGCAGGAGATAATAAATGCAATGCTAGCAGAAGCAACCGAAAAGAGAATCCCCATTCGGCCTCGAATCTAGCATCATTATGGGATTAGTTCGCATCGATCAAAACTGTAGTAGCTCTTTGGCGCTCAGATTTACAAGACATCATGTCTATGTCAGAGATGGCCTGACAAAATGAAAAAAAAAGATCATTTGTGAATATCACAAAGGTATGTCTTTATACAGAGCAGGTCTTCATAACACTAAGTGTGTTTTAAAAAAAATATAGAAAATACTTGGAAAAATAATCAAATTATTTTGGAAGAAGTATATAAAAAGCATCAAAACCTCACTATCCAAAAGTAAGCAATGATAATATTTTTGGTTCGTTCCTTACCTTTTGTTATAATTTTGTTGATAGAAGACTATGGCATTTTTCATTTATGTAGAATTACAGTCATTCCCCAAAGTCCTTATTCCTTTAAACTATTAGGTAAAATTGGCATATTATAGTTAAAGATGCAAGTGTCATTTCTTTAACATATATATATATAAATATATAATATAATATATTATATGTAATATATTATATTATATATAAATATATAAATATAAATAAATAAACATATATATATATAAATAAGGATACTTTCAGTTTCCAGTTAAAAGAATGTTATGATAATCACAACTCTTAATTACCCTGAAATTGTTTTCAGACATTTTGGACAATTTACCCAAAATTTACCTGTATCGACAAGTAGAATTAGAGGTAAAACAGCATTTGCACTTCTTTTTTATTGCAAGACATTATTTTTAAGAGCAGTTTTAGGTTCAGAACAGAGTTAGGCTGATAGTGCGAAGAGTTCTCACATACTCTTTCCCGACTACAGTTTCCAATATTGATTAATTATTATTAACTAAGTATCTAGTTCCTATTATGGTTCACTCTGTACATTTTTAAAAATAACAAGATATTGTCCTAGTAAGGAAAAAGCTTAAAAGGTAATTTAAGAGAAGTTTTAATTTTTATTACCTTTATAGCAAAATTTATGACAAAATAATTTTTAAACGCATGCATCGCTAGTGTATGAGAAGTATCTTTAATTAGTAATCCCATGTCATTTAGAAATGCTCCAATTGTGTAAATTCAACAACTCAACTTCAGCTCTTCTCATGCTCTTTCCACTATATTACACAATCTTCCTATAAAACTGGAATACAACTACCAATGATAAGAGTTCATTTAAAGCTGCCTATTATGTAATGAAGAGCTAGAATATGTTTAGATTTGTATAAATTACATGAGCTTCTGCAAAAGGCAAGTATATGCCTGTATACATATGCCTGTACTAGCGAAAGTATGTACACAGATCTACCTAAATTGCAGTCACTTCTGAAAGAGAATGCATATGCAAATTTATGTACCAGAATATGGATATATGTATATATCTGTATATATAGGAAGTGTATGTACATATGTATGCATATCTGTATATATAACCAATGGAACAGATTTTAGTTTTTCAGAAAAGTGAGGCGAGGAATAGCTTCTAGTAGGTTGAGGGAACTAGGGCTGAGAAATCCACAGCAACTCTAATTTCTTATTTATCCTTCCCTCTCCCTGATCTTTGTGGGAGATCTTTGTGGTCACTTGTGTTAAAGGGTAAAGAAGTACAAATGGAAAATAAAAAACCTAAGGAGTAAAGCTAATTTTTTTTAAAAGGGAAGTAGAGCTAAATTTAATTTTAAGGTAGATTTTCCCTCACTGATTCTTTTTTTTTTGTCTTAGTGCTATTACTACAAAAAGCTAGATATACCAGCTAACTCAGTGACAGTAAGACCAACCTTTTCTTTTTTAAATTCACAGCAGAGATATAAAAATATATGTATAACTTTTATATATTGTACTCACTTTTATTTAGTTTTATTTAGTTACATAAAAAAACAGGTTGCATGCTTAGATCTAGTAATATTGCCCTTGATATTTTTATTCCATCATCTATTAATTTATTCATCAAAACTTAGTAAACTACAATGTAATGGGTAGAATTAATTTTCTTTTAAGTGGCTGACACTTGCCTTAGCTAATGTTTCACAGTGTAAAATACTTAAAACCCTCCTGTGTTATAGTCATCCTATACTTTATAAGATGTAGTTATATAGCTAAGTTATTTTTGAAACTCTCATCAAAAAGTTTTGCATGAGTACAAAACCATAAAGAAGTGTTGATAATATTTTTGCAGTATTATTACCTTTTACTTTCAAAATTGTATATAAAATGATTTTTAGTATCACTTGGATTTTACAGATTTCACCTTTTTTTTTCAGTTCAATACATATACTTTTGACAAGCTTTACATTTCCTTTCCCCCCTTCCTGTTTTTTTTCTCTGGTAAAATCATAACGATTACTATTTTGGAAAATTTAACTCTTAGACTTCTCAGAATAGCGTATATGTCTATTGCCATATTTTCAAGAAATCTACAAAGGAACTCCTCAAGGTTTTCTTTTTTAATTTTTGCTTAGTCGAAACTCCCTGGCAAAGCTTACATTATTTATAGGTAGATTGCACCTTGTTTTATGGTGTCGCTAGTGTGTTAGCTACACATTTTATCATAACTTGAAATTAATATTGTATGCTTAATGATATGTGTATACGTAGACATTTTTACATTGAAAAAAATTGAAATCTATTCTCTGGATATGTTTACTCTTCCAAGCTTCAGTGACCATATTTTCTATGACAATTTCCAAATTTGTTTAGGACAGATGAACTCCAGAACTACTCAGCCATCTCTATCTAGATGATCCCTACCAGGCTATGTAACAGGCATATCATAGTCAGATTACTCTGAATGGATCTCATCATCTTTGCACAGAAATCTTCTTGTCCTACTGACTTTTTAATTTATGAAAGAGAATACTACTCACCATGTTGCCCAAGCCAGATGTCTAAGCAAACGTAGTCTTAACTAGATTACTAAAATAATCCTCTAACTGAATTTTCTTTATTTTAAGATTTTATTTATTTATTTGACAGACACAGATCACAAGTAGGCAGAGAGGCAGGCAGAGAGAGAGAGGGAGAAGCAGGCTTCCTTCTGAGCAGAGAGCCCGATGCGGGGCTCAATCCCAGGACCCTGGGATCATGACCTGAGCCGAAGGCAGAGGCTTTAACCCACTGAGCCACCCAGGCACCCCCTAACTGAATTTTCTACCTCTAGTCATATCCCCCTAGAACTCATTATTTACATTACAATTAAACTGACTTTTGAATTCTGCAAATGTGATACTATAATTTCCTTGCTTACAGTGAAACAGTCATTGATCATTGGTTGCATATATAGTAGTCCAATTTCTGGGAAGGTGTATTGTTTTATGGAATCAGACTAACTTACAATCATGTCCTAGGTCCCAAATGTGTATGATCTTGTAAAAATAAATTACTTACTTACCATTGTCACTGTTTGGCCATCTCCAAAATGGGATAATAATACAATATAATTAAAATGCAAAGTATTTATCGTGGTGGATTATACAAATAAATGTTAGAGGAAAGTTAGTAGTGGCATATATTATAGTGTTATTTTAAAGTGGATCAACTTAGTGTCTTTCCTCTTCTCTCATCATCATTCCCATCTCTTGACTATTTGCCTTTAAGGAGCTATGAACAAAAATAAATGTTTTTTAAAAACATTGACATATTCTATAAGCATATGGGAAGGCATTGCTCCTAAAGGTCATTGAGAGGATGAGATGAGATAATGTATGTGAAATTTCTGTATAGGCAGTGAGTTAGCCTTATGCTGTATTGTGAATATGAACTTGAAGCCAGACCTTGGTTTTAATTGTTGCTAGTCCTGTGAATCTGGGTAATTATCTCTTTAAATTCCAATATATTCATCAGTAAAATGGGAAAGTAATATTTTCTACTTAATGAAACAATGCATATATCAATTACAAATGCTATTTAAAATATATAACTTCATGCTGGAAAAAAAAAAAGGGCACAAATGACAAATGACATAAACTACAAAAATATTTGCATTAGTATCCATACCAGAATGTACCTCATATTGCCAATAAAGCAAATCAAAGCTGTTTTATTAGACAATAATATTTGTTGTAAGATGAAATTTATATACTTAAAATATGAAGAAAAATAATGATCTGTTTAAAATTTTGAATAATAAAATTATGTTAGAAAAAATAAGCCCAACTTTAAAAACTATTTAAGGGCCAGGTGCATGTAAACATTCTTTTAACCAGTACATTATGCTTTTATGAACTTTAGTTTACTTGGATAAAAACCTTCATATCTATAACAAGTAATTGAGCATGATGATTTTTCCCTTGGTTCTATATATTAAGCATATAAAAATGAGACCATTTTCCCCGTCATATAGACATCTCTGTAAATTACCTTTCAGAGTTCAATGTCTTGGAAAGTATTTTTCACCAAAATAAAATTAAATAAAATAAATTTGGGATTAATCTATTTCAGGCTTTTTTCTTTCTCAAGAACAAAAGCTATGGGAGAGCTTTAGTACTTCCTTCAAAAATGAAATTGCTTGCTAAATTGCTTTCTAGGCGCTAAGTCAAAATTCTTTTAGATATGAATTATGTGAAAAACATAAGAGCTTTCTTGAAAATCATGTGAGTATGATAAGCATTTTTGTAAAAGAAAGCTTGTGATTAATACAAGAAAGTTAATTCTCCTTGACAATTTAATTGTTTAAATAGTCCATTGAGCCTAATATTCCTCAAACATGTTTGAATTATAAATAATTCAGGTAGTTCAACAAATCAAGGTTCAGAGGTAATCTTTAGTAGCATTATATTCACAAGTAATGAAATAATTTTATAAATTATAACTTTGGAGTCATAAAGCTGTTTTGGATCTGCTTGCACAAATCTGCTTCATGTCCAGGCATTGGTTAGCCTCAATTAATTTCATATATGAATATTAGATATTTTCTCAATTTGCAAAATCTTAAATCATTGAGTGATAATGTTTTTGTTTGTTTTTTGCTTTTTGTTTTTTTAGTTTTAAAAAGACCACACCTAGTGTACATTATTGCATTAATAATGCAATAAATAATTGCATTTTGAACTATACTGGAAATTATTTGGAATTAATAATTTTGAACTATACTGGAAATTGTTTGGAAATAAATTGCATTTATTGCATTAATAATGCAATAAATAATTGCATTTTGAACTATACTGGACAGAAATACATTGTAAAAATGAAGCTATTTGGGTGTATAGCACAGTGGGGTTTAGGATCATCAGGTGGCAACATCAGCAATTCCCAGCCCCCCCACACATTCCCCTACCTATTCAGCATGAACGGACAAAAGCTGTGAATAGAGATGGGAAAAAAATTCGAAGCTGGGAGAGAAAGATAAGAATAAAAATGAAATGTATTGGAATATGCTGTCCAAATATGCTGCCAAATTTGTTAGGGAAGCACTTCCCAAATTTTATATGTGCTTGCAAATAATCTGGACGTCTCTATAAAATGCAGATTCTGAATCAGTAGGTCTAGACATAGCTTGAGATTCTATGTTTCTAACAAGCTTCGAAATAATGTCAATATAACTGGTCCCTGGACCACACCTAGTGAGAGTAACTGTGATCATGATAATACGTTCCTATGGCAACGATGGTGCACAAATAGAACATGACCGAAGTCTGACCAATCAGAGATCTTTTCTGAGTGTATGACAGCGGAAGAAGGGTTCTTTCTATGCTTTCGTGTTGCTAAGCAGGGATCCGGTAAAGCACACTTCTTTATAGGAACATTCCCAACTGTGTGAAGGAAGCCAACAGAGAAGCATTTAGAAATACCAGCCTTACTAACACACACACACAGAACGAGATGGGAGTTGTGGAAGAGCCATTACAGTTTTCCAACACCTGGATCTAGTAGTCCTTCAGGCCAGTTTTATTCTTTCCCTGTTTTATTTATTTTTTTTTTATAATTGAATCAATATGTAACTCATTACCCCTTCTTTTGGTAAGAAGGAATTTGCATTAGGTGAGGAATATCACCCCCTTTGAACCAATTAATAGCTGATAAATACTCTAGGACTAAGACATTTTGCATTCATTTTTCTTTAAATTTTTAAATTGTGAAAGCCTTTACACAAATACAATGCCGCATACATGTAACAAATTCGTAATGTAAATACACCATACGTGACTTTAATAGTCTCATTTTTTTTCTTTCTCTACTTCATTTCTCTCTTCATCTATTCCTTCCTGTTGCTTCTCAGACTCTACACACAGTTGCTTTTTCTGCTTCCTCAGTATGGATTTTAAACATGCTCACATAATCAAATAAAAACACACATAGGTGCATATTCATAAACACATTTACACATATTTTATCTGGGATCGTATTTATAAAACTAAACATTTACCTTGTATATATTAGTGAAAAACACCTCTGAATTTTCTTTATATTCACTAATAGAATTCCATTCATTTGCTTTAAAATCACCCATGATGTCGGTTACATATGAATATTTTCCACTGTTGATAATACCCCCCTTTTTTTACGAGTTTTAAACTTTAGTTAGTAGGCACCATATTATAGCAAAAATCTTGTGTACTTTCGTTTCTATGATATAAATTCACAGGAGTTGCAATAAATAATAAATCATCTTAGAAGAATTATTCTTATTTTTTAACTTTTTTTTTCAAGAAAATAAGATTCTTCTTATTTTCAAGAAAATAAGAAGAAATTTCTTTTGGGATAAGCATGGAATTTATTTGACAAAAATAAATACAGATATTTTCAAATTATAAGGTTCTAAGCAATTATATATGATATAATATGTTTGTACATATCTTAAATTGATCTTCACCTTGCAAAAATCTACCTCTCATATAAATTTTCTCTTTCCTGTTAATAATACCTCAGTCTTGTGTTAGAAGACTAGGGGTCTTCTTGACTCTTCTCTTCCTTGTATACTTTATATTCAACCTCTTAGCAGATCTTATCGGCCATTTTTCTAAAATACATTCTAAATCAAGAAACTCTTTCCACCCCTCTCAACCTTCTTCAGGTCACCATCAACGGTAACCATCATATCTCCATAATCTCCTATGTTTTTCCACTTTTCTACCTATGTTTCCTTTTCCGTCAGCCAGTGGAAGCTAAAATATCTGTTAGACTATTTGACACAACTACTCAAAATACCACAATGGGTCCTCAAACTCCTCAGAATAAAGAGTGGAAGTCCTCATGGTAAATTAATGACTCAGAAATTGGGGCCTAGAATGACATTTGTGGCCTCACATTTACCACTCGTCCTCTTACTCTCACAATTTTTGCAAGTCTTCACTCTGAGGTTCCTTGAACAAACAAGCCACATTCCCAGCATAGAGCCTTGGCACAGCTCTTCTATAGGCGAGGGACATTACTTTTTTGGCTTTTTACTAGAAACCTGGCATAAGAATACGAGGCTGATTTTAATATTTCCCCCAACTATTTCACACATCACAGGTGGGCAAGCTGAATTCAGTACTCTGCATTTTCAAATGGTCTTTTTTGGAAATTCTACAGCAGATGAAACTCCACAGCAATTCTAATCCCAGTTCCCTCAGAGTCTCAATTCCTCACGTGTGCTCAACTCCTCATGGGCTCAAAAGTGCCTTAGCTGAGGAAAGTGAGGGAAATGGAGTCTACAGTGGACAGAAAAAAACATATTTAGGTCCCTTATTCCCAGAGAATGTGAAGTTCTTGACAGAAAACTTCATGATGAAATAGCTTCTTTTCATCATTGAATAAAATCAGAAATAAATTCAAACTTGATCTGACTGACATACTCTGATTAACCCTTTGTTTGCATATATTTCTCTGTATATGACTCATTTTTTTCAGCCATGGCCTCAACACGAATGTCAAAGTTGTTGGTCTTTTTCCTTGCTAAAGCATTAACAAATCCAAGTAATGAAACAGTTGAGTTATTTTGTGTTGTCTTGTCCAACATAATTATTCTGCCTTCCATTTGCCTTTAAAATATACATTGTGATTATAACTGCTCTGGGGGCACCTGGGTGGCTTGGTGGGTTGAAGCTCCTGGGTCTTGGTTTTGACTGGGGTCATGATCTCTGAAGATCTCCTAGAATCAAACCCCATGTCAGGCTTCCTGCTCAGCATGATGTCTGCTTGAGGAGTCTCTCTCTCTCCTTTTCTGCCATCCACCCCATGCTCACTCTCTTTCTCTTTAAAATAAATAAATAAATCTTTTTAAAAAATAACAATAATAACTGCTCGGCATGGCATTATGATATACTATGATATATTTGTTATCATAATTAATATTCATGTTTCTAACACATAAGGCTCTTGGCTCTATGTCTTATTATCCACTTCTAGGATTTCAGTTATTGGCCTTATGCCAAATTTTTATTATTCCACATTATTCCATAATTGTATGGTAAGTGAATATTATGCTAAGGAAAATGGAAAGGAGAGTGCAGAGAGTGGCCAGTAACCAATTAAGCAAGCTTAAAAGCAAGGCTTTAAGATAATGGTAGCCTCAGCCAACAACTGGACTGACACTTTGTGAGGGATCCTGAGTTAGAACCACGCCGAAAAGCTATTCCCAGATTCTCGATTCCTCAGAAATTTTATGAGAGCTGGCTCTGGTTACTGGTGAAGAGACGATTTCCATGGAAGAAAACTGTAAATCTTTCTGGATGGAGTTAGAATGTATGACCTTTCTCATTAACAAATTAGGCGATTTGGAAAAAAAAATTATACAAAAATGGTCTTGAATAGACTCTACCTTGTAAGGTTTAGTACAGTATTTTATGCTGGTAGTGGGGAGAAATTCTCTGTAGAGACTTCCATGAACAGGAAATAGCACAGTATAGTAATACCCCAGAGTAGATGTGGAGAGTGTGAAGTCCTGAGGAATTTGAAAATGCATCTCAATGAAAACCATGGAATTTGAAAAAACTATTATAGAGGTTCTTTTAAAGCTAAGAAGAATTAATTATAATTAAATAATACCTTTTAATTCTATTTTCTTTAATTTCTCCATTACTATGGTCCTGGAAAATTTTGCAAAAGCAGAATAACAATTATGGAGGAAGATTGAGCAAGAAAACATAAGAACAAATCATTTTGCCCTTGCCCATTTTCATCTTCTGATCATGAGATGTCCGACCTAGAAAAATAATTTTTAAAATGAATTTTAAGAGGTAAAAGGCTAGCTCTAGAATGGTCGTGTTCACTCAAGGTTTGTAAAGGCTGATGAAGCAGTGTTAACATTTCTGGATGCACTTAACTCTCTTCTCACAATATGTGGATATTATCTGTTGTTTTCAGCTTCTGCACATCAGCCGAAATTCCAAGAAAAAGGAGAAGGTGCTAATTAATATTCTGTCACACGCTTATGCAGTGACACCTCCCACCTTAAACTAAGCATATTTTGGTCTTCTATCTCCCAACTTTCAGATTTCTAAGCTCTTCTTTTTGGGAAAACTCTTCACAATGGACTTATGCTTGTGGTTTCTGTTTCATCAGCCCCCTCTCTCCTGAATCTACTCCAAACAAGTTTTTATGCCCACCAATTCTCAGAAGAATTTGACATTAGCTCTTTTTTAAAATTTCCTAAGTAATTGTTACATTTAGTTTTCAGAAGAGAACTTTTCTAATTTCCCTCCTGTCTCACTGGTTGCTTCTTTGTAAGTGTCTTTTCCTTAATTTTTAATTCTCCTAGACTTCTAAATTTTGGTGACCTTGGTTCATGCCTATGGCTTTTTCTATTTGTCTGATCTTTCTGACATTTCTTACCATTATATTAGTGTAAATACCACTTACCAATGACTCTAAAATTCTTATCTTCTATCTTGAAATAGTTCTTGGATTCCAGAGTAATACATTTAACTGACCACTCAATACAGTCACTTCTATATCTAACAGGCGTATTAGCATTAATGCATATATAGCACACAGATTCTAAGATTGCCCTAATAGTCCTTATTTCCTGGTATGCACACCTTATGTAATACCCTCCCTTTGAATGGTCAATATTTTTTATTTGCAACAAGTAAAATATGCCAAAGGTGATAGGATATCACTCTTGTGATTACATAAGACAAAAACTTCTATCTTGCTAGAAAATTAATTTCTACTTTATCTCTCCCTTGTTGCCATTAACGATGTGGAGGGCCCCAGAGCAAGAAACTAGGAATAACCACCTGCTGGCAGCAAGGAGCTGAGGCACCCAGTTGACATCCCACAAAGAACTAAAGCCCCCCCAACAATTACAAGAGTTTAGAAGCAAATCCTTCTCCATTCAAAGCCTTATGTGAGACCCAAGCCCTGGCTGACACCTCTATTACAGTTTTGTGAGAGACACTGAAATGGAAATCCATGTCCCAATTCCTCACCCACCAAAACTGTGTGATAAAGATGTGTATTAAAAACAAAAACAACAACAACAAAAAACACAAAAACAAAAACAAAAAACAAAACTTTTAAGTTTGTATGTAATTTGTTATACACAATAGATATTTAATACTTATTTGGGTACCAGGATATAGATACACACACACACACACACACTTTGTGTATACTTTGTCTATGTGTGTGTGTACATATACATACACAAAGATACAGGTTCTAAATATCTATGAAATTAGATATATATAGATATATATAACCTGTTCTAAATATATATGTAGTATATAAGGGTACAAGTGCGAATGTGGAAGCTGCATAGTGAAAAAGGCAGACTTGCCTCAATTATCAATTACCTGACTATTTCTAATTTGCCCTTATGTATCCTTCTTTGTGACACTGGAATTCTATCTACTTTGACAGCTGGAAAAGTATTAGACCTTGTCAGGACAGAGGGCTAGAAGGATCACTGAAAGAAGGAGCCTTTATCTTCCTGGCTTTTAAGATTTTCCACTCTTGCTCGAAGGACGTGGCCTTCAGCAGCTAAGTTTTCTTGCTAGTGAGAACATCCTCTGTCAGTTGTCTGTAAGTGACCCAGTGGTGAATAACCTTCAGTTAAGTTTCTCTAGCATCTAGCAGGGGAGCTTATCAGTGTATGTTGTCAGTGGATGGCTTCTTAGCAAGTTTATTGGCACTCCAGTGGATTGCTTCCTGCTGAGTTTTACTGTTATCCCAGTGGGAGGTTTCCTTCCACCTAGCCCCAGCCACAACACCTCAACAAATTGCTCTTCATTTTGTGGGCCACAATTTCACTCTTTTAAATGAGATCTAAGCCTCAGTCTTAAGGGTTGGGAGGTGGAAACCTCCTTTGAGTAGCTGCCCCTTGTGTGTGCTTTTCTTTCTTTTTTTTCTTTCTTTCTTTCTCTTTCTTTCTTTCTTTTTTTTTAACCTTTAGCTTTCTCTTCAGTCATACTATTATAAACTAGTTAATAGTTTCATGAGAAATTTTTCCCTAATCAAATAACTTCTGTGATTTCTGTTCCCTTAATGTATCTTACATAATAAATATGGATCTTACATATATTAATGATGTAATTTAAGATGCTATTTTGTTGAGAAGGTAAAGAGGAAATACTTTTCCTTAACTTTCAAAAGTCTTTTCATCCAAAAGCAATTTTAAAATGACCGGTGGAACTTAGGAAAAAAAAATTCAGAAAACCAAGGAAGAATCAGACCAGATTGGAATACAGGTGGAGTCTCCATCTGGAGCTAAGAGATGACAAAAATAACTTTCCTAACATAACAGAAGCTTCAGACTGAAATGATGAAAGATGGACACTAGAAGGACTTTAGGGAACACTCATAAACAGTGACACTGACAGTTTAATCTAGTTTTAATTTAATGCTTTTTTAGTCCGAACCCTATAGATTGGTTTATTGTTAAGGCCAACATACATGTAATACGATATTATTCTAATTGTCCCTTTTCTGAATTATATGTGTCATATTTTTTGAAATTGAAAGGTACAAAATAAGAAAAATAATGTTACATGCTACGTATTTAAAGATAATAATACATCATATATTCACAATACAGGAAAACTACTTCAGCTTAAAAACAATTCAATACTTATACCATTTGCAAAATATTTTCTTATGTACTAAGGATTTTGTACATAAAGAAATCCTCAGTTGTCACCTTCACTGTAATTGCAATGACTCTAAATGACCCTATTTATAAGAATTCTTTAGTGAAACATAACAAATGTCATTTCATAATAGTTTTTTTCTTGAAAAGGTTCACCACACTGTCTGGATTAAGTGTCTACTCTTGCCTAGAGTTGTTATTATGTGGATGAGAAGTTGGAGATGTCATTATGATACATAATTTTGTGGCTGAAATATATAATACTGCGAATTAATTTGTGACTAAAATTCAGTTTGCTTGTGATTAACATTTAGTTTGATATTATAAATCATGGTAATTATAGAGAGAGTTCTTGTTTTACAATGTTCTTCAAAACTGTTAAAGCTGAAGTCAATTTCAATAACTGTGTGAATATGCACACAGATATTACCTGTGTCAGAGTTATCAGGAGTCTTTGGTAATTATGCATGTGTGTATACATATATATAATTATAATAAACATATATTGCATTATATGCCTATATATAATACATTTATATATACACATATATATAAACAATCTTATTTTCTTTTAGAATTAAGTCACACTGCTATGCAATTATACTGTTGATCATAACACATCACTCTTTTCATCAATTCCTAATAGATTTATCTTATTTTTGAATATTTGACATGTTGTCAGATTCTTATCACCATTTGGCACCATTCATCTAATAACGAAAAAAAGAAATGAAAGCAGGGCAAGAAAAGCTTACTCAAGAAATACTTCACACATGTTCAGTATTGATGACTTAACAGAGTGTATTTTAAATAATATATATGCTTTATTGTTCCAAGGATGTTGACTGAGAACACATGTGTACTTTCCCCAAATGTCCGGAATAATGGTAAATGTATACAAAATCTATGACAAGACAGGGAATGAATGTATGCTTGTGTGTTGTGGGGGTGATGGTAGTGGATATATTAACATTCATCAATTTTGGTGAATTTCTGAAAGAATAAATGCATTGGTTCACACAGAGCAAAGATTAGGAAACTACAGCGAGGGGCGCCTGGGTGTCTCAGTGGGTAAGCCTCTGCCTTCAGCTTAGTCATGATCTGAGGGTTCTGAGAGCAAGCCCTTCATTGGGTTCCCTGCTCAGCAGGGAGCCTGCTTCCCCCTCTGTCTCTGCCTGCCTCTCTGCCTACTTGTGACCTATCTCTCTGTGTCAAATAAATAAATTAATTAATTTTTAAAAAAAAGGAAACCACAGTGATTGGTCTGTATTATAAAAGGAACCCACAGTGCTTTGAAAATGTTTTCACAAAGAAAGTAGTTTCATTTTTTTTGTTAATAGTATGATTAGGAGGGCAAAAACTATATTGTTTCAGGAAAGTAAGCATACATTTTCTCTGTTAGGGAAAAACACAGATGTTAAAAATTTTAAAACACACACACCACACAAAATGTATTCTATAAGACCACATTTGAAACATAAAAGCAAATTATTATAAAAGCAAATTAAAACAAAATATTAAATGAACTGGTATGATTTCTGAAAAGAAAACTGATTTGAAATTGATTTCTAGAACAATTTCTTTAAAGGAACAAGGGTGTAAAATGATACATGATTTCTTTTCCTTTTCTATGGGTCTAACATGAAAGTAAAAAACAGATCATTTAATGAGTTTATTGAAACTCTCAGGAAAGAAAATGCTGTGTGATTAATCAAGTTATAAGACAAAAAGCTTGTGCTCTATATTCAGGGGCCTAGAGTTCTTAAAATGTAAACTTTTACTTTATAGGCTAAACTTAAATCTGCAAGCCTTTAATTAATACTGCCATTTTGTACTGCAGATAAGTAGTAAAAATGATAACAAAGTATTCAATTTTTCAGGGCACCTGGGTGGCTCAGTTAGTTAAACGTCCATCTCTTCATTTCAGCTCAGATCTTGATCTCAGGGTTTGGGGATTGAGCCCTGCATCTGGCTCTGTTTTTAGTGTGGATCCTGCTTGGATTCTCTCTCCCCTTCTGCCTATGTGCTCTCTCTCTTTCTTTTAATAAATAAACAATTTTTTTTTTAAGAGTATTCAATTTTGAGGTCAACCTACAGGAAAATGCAGAAGAGAGTTTAGGATTCACGAAATAAAATCCCAGGTCCAGCTGTGTCTGAATTTAACAGGATAATTAACTCTGTAAAACTATACATAGATTAAAAGTAAACATAAAATAACACCCCAATACTCTTGGGAATTTAAGGAAAATTATCTTAGCCTTGATAAGCAATTAGAGGAAAAAAACAAAAACTCATCCTTGAAATATTTAAGCATAATGTAGTCTTCATTTAGCTTTCAGTAGTCCAAAATTATCAATAAAAAATGAGCTTATATTTATTCTTGAGAGAGGCATTAGTTAATCACTGTATATAATTATCAGTTCTTTATGGTTCTTTATGGAGGCCCTTACATAGTGTCAGATTCAAGTTAATATTACAGATAAATTCCAGTTAAAATGAACTACTCATAGTACAAAGTTATTAAGCACCCAGGGAAAGATGCTGCCATAATAAAAACCAGCACAATGGGTTCCACCGTCTGTGGATACTGAGATTTGAAGATATAAGGTTAAAAATAGCTAAGATCATTAAAAAAAAAGAATTTTGAATTTTAAAATACATGAGGAGAAACAGAAATTCTATTGAATACCAGGCATGGAAAATGAACTATTAAAAGTATAAGAAATAAAATAGTGAATAATTGAAATTGGAAATCAAACACAGGCTCCAGGGCAGGATAAGTGTAGCTCATGAGAGAATTAAAAAACTGGGAAAGAGGGGGCCCCCAGGTGGCTCATTAGTTTGGGTGTCCCATTTAATTTTGACTTGGTCTTGGTCCTAAGGTCCTTGGATCAAGCCCCATGTGGGGTTCTCTGCTCAGTAGAGAACCTGTTTCTCCCCCTCCCTCTGCTGCTCTCCCTGCTTCTTCGCTCTCTCTCTCTATGTCAGATAAATAAAGTCTTCAAAAAAGAATAAATAAATAAATAAATAAAATTAAAAAACAAACAAAAACCAAAAGATAAATAAATAAACCTGGGAAATATATTAGGAGAAATGTTTAGATCATCTAACATAGATATTCAAAGAGATGGGAAATATGAAACAAAATAAATATGGAGAGATTATTTTTAATATATGTAAGTATAATTAAAATTCCCTGACGAAAGGAAGTAAAAAATAGACACACTGTATATTAGAACATTAATGTTAAAAATATATGTAGAAATGATTAAAGAAACCGATTAAAACATCCAAGTAATCTCCCAAAAATAAAGATAAAAAGAAATTTACACTTAGAACTTTTAAGATTTTATTTATTTATTTGACAAAGAGTCATAGCAAGCAGAGAGGGAAGATAAGCAGAAGGAGTGGGAGAGGGAGAAGCAGGCTTCCTGATGAGAAGGAAGCCCAAAGTGGGGCCCGATCCCAGGACTCTGGGATCATGACCTGAGCCGAAGGCAAACGCTCAATGACTGAGCCACCCAGTCTCCCCAGTATTATTTTTAATATCTGTATTTATTAGCATTACATTCACTTCAAGCATTTGATATCTCTATTTTATATCTATATAGATGTTACATTTAATGTCTATATGCATTTCATCTGTATTTTACATACTTATTTTATCTATAAGGTATCTGTTTTCATATTTATCTATTTTTAATTTTATCTTTATCTTTATATAATATAGTGTATATATGTTATATAATTTATAAAATATAGGTGTATATTTCTATCTTCTACATCTATTATTTACATATATTTACATTAATCTGAATGCAAACATTTGGTAACTGGAGTAGAGATGATTATTATTTACTTAAAGGCAAAAATTATGCCACATCCTATGTACATGAGGCTGTGTTCATCTGCTCTGGGAAAAAAAAAAAACACAGAATTGAAATTGAGGGTCCTACATGGTTGAGTATATATGGTCATACATCACCTGACAGAATTTATTTTTTCAAGGGCCAGAATGATGAATCAAGTATGATATCATAGGAACCATCACCTCAGCATGCTCTGATCTTTAAAGGGTCACTAAACTCTGTCATTCTTCTGTAATGTGATATTGTTTCAGATTTCAGAGGTTTTCAATATAGGGCTTCTGTTAATGATCAAATATGATGATTCTATTTGCACAACTGGAAATGGGGAAAAGACCATGAGAAGACCCGGTTCAGCACTCCACTTATTAGGCATGCCCCATTTCTCTCCAAATGGAATGGGGAACATAATGTGATACTCTAGATCCCTAGAGTATAAACACAGAGATGGACACTGTTTCCAATAGTGCTTTAAATGGGTAAATATTCTCTTTACCTCAGTACTCAATTATCTGAATAAATGGCTGTGAGTCCCCTAGGACTTGGGAAATCACAGCCTTATATTACTATGGTTGTTACAGAGACTCTTCATGGGGATCTGGCTTCTCTTTGAGTTCTGGTCTGAAAACTGTTTAAGGTCTAGAAATTAGGGAAAGGGTCATGGCTTTATATTGGGGCATCTGTTTTCAGCTTCCTGACTGTCTTTCCTTCTTTAGGTTGCTTAACTTGAGAAAGTCTCTTGGTGGTTAGATTTTTTTTGTGTCCTTAAGCTTTATTTATTCTAATAACCATCTTCAGAGTTTTTGGAACAGCCTTCCTAGCCCCTCACTGACTGTCACTCTGACCTTGTTGCTCATTTCTGTTTTTGAACTTACTTTGCTTCTGATGGTCCTGACCTCCGCAAATTTTATATTCTGTTTTCACCATGGCTCTACTATACCCTAGTTTTGGAAGGGTCTTCTTTCCCCGTCCTCGTCTGCAGATGACAACTCCCTCTGAGGTTCTCAACAATGCTTATGCCCCTCCTACCAGTGTGTTTCTTTTCATTTAATGAAGAGAGTGTTCTGCAGGTCTTTCTCTTGAACATAGCATGCTGATGTGTACTCAGGCCAGATAGGACATTTTCAATGCACCATGCCTACTCCCCTAAACCTGTTGGTTTCTCCTTTCACCATCAGCCATGACAGTCACAGATGGTAGGTCAAGCATTTTTATTTCACTTAGTGAGGGCCATTTTTCCGTGCTTCTAAAAGCCAAATAGAAATAGCATATTAGTCTTTGCCAGATATTACTTCATGTATCATGGGGGAGTGGTCTGATTTCAAAAGGTCTACCTTCCAACATAATTCCCCATTTCACTGGATTCATTTGGCCCTTCAGGCTCCTGACACTCTCCTGACTCCACCTGGCTAGATCCTACAGTACCATCAACATATATCACCTGTTTTCTCCCTCAGCAGGCCCAGAGTAACCCTGGGCATATTATATTGTGTTATTGGTTATTGGTTATTGGTCCAGCAGCCAGCCAATGAGGAGGTTAGAGATGATCCTGAGGAGAGCATGCATTGGCACTCAAGGAAGAAATTTCATAAATCAAGGACACAGGGGCCATTTCTGTATGCTAAGAGACAGGAAGATTTTGGGTTGCATTCCAAGTCTCAAGGCCCCATTTCTTCCCAAGAAGGACCATGATCTACTACAAATACAACCTACACTTACATTCTCCCACCCCCTGAATTTCTAGGTCTTAAACTGAGTTTATTTGCATTGCCCTCTGGCTAATTGAGATGAAAATTCCATTAAATGTGTAAAGGAGACACTCTGACTCTCCTACTTTACTTTATTCTGGTAATTGATCATGCTCAACCATATATCATCCTTGCCAATGCATCAGTAAGACTCAGCAATACTCAGTGATAGCCATCAAATCTCTTTGTGTTTATAAATAATACCTTCTTTAACCTTCCATATGCATTGGATGTTTCATTCATTGTGGCTTTAAATTGTATCAATTTGCTTAGAGCTGAACTGTTTCCCAGAACTCCTTTTCCTGCATGTTTCTAATTAGAATGGACCACAAGAGATCTTTTTGAGTGAGATTGTAAGGGCAGAAAATGAAACAGAAGTCCTGTTTGTTGTTTCATTTTGAGAAACTAATTGAAGATCTTTTTGTAATTCACACATACCAGTTACCTGTTGGCTAACCTTATTGGCATGGGACATTTATGCCTGTAAGTGCTCTACCCTACCCTAGATCCTCCTTCAGCTTCTCTGAATCCTGGGCAGAAATGTGTTTAGTTCTATGACAAATGATGCCAACCTCCTCCTTAGATAACTCACTTCACCAAGAGTAGAGGTAGAGATAACTGGCATAAGTTCCAGTCTGCGAGTTTGTTCTCTGCAGTTTCAGCTCGCATCTGTTTTCTTCCTTAGTGCTGCCCTGTGGACATCAAGTTCCATACATGGTATAAACACAACAGCCTTTTGGAAACAATTATGTAAGATCAAATCCCCATAGCATGTTCTTTACATATAACTTCTAGTTGTTCTTCTTGGATTAAATCCTGACTGATAAAGTGCTCACTAGTGCATTATTCCATTCCAGTTTACTATAATAAAAATCTTAACAGTGTCTTTACTACACAATGCCACAGACTGTTAGTGATGAGGCCCTACTTTGCATCCCACCAGCAGGAGACATCTAGTCCCTAAATACCATTGTAGGATCTGCTTCATTGTATAACTCATAGCATCCGCTGTCTCAAGACAAGATTCCACAGAAACAGACTCTGAGGCAGACAACTGCTTGCAGGAATTTTATGGAAGAGCACTTTCAAAAATATCACTATAAGGAAATGAGGGCATCAGGATTGGGCAGAAGAAAAAAATCATCTGGATTTAGATTTCAACAGAGGCATCATTTTACCCCCCAGAAGATTTGGAGCTGGAAAGCCCTTTCAGAATGTTGAAGAGTCTAAGATTTCACTCTATTTGCTAGCTTGCAAGTTACCCTCCTACAGTTTTGTGGATGCTGACAGAAGGCCTTGGTTTCCTGGGCCAGAGAAAAAGGACTATGCTATTCACAGCAAGAAGCAATGAGCATCAGCATATTTGTGTCAGTTCCCCTGGCCACCAGACCCCACAGAGGCAATAGAGTGCAGAAAGGTGAATGGCTGCATACACAGTGGGTTGTGGTACAGAAGAGAAACTCTGAACTTAAGGAAGTCTGATCTTTCATGACCATAGTATACAGCCCTGTAGCTCCTACCGAAGGAGATACTAGTTCTGTCTTCTAAGATGTTAGGCAAATTGTCCCTTTTTTCCAGAGAGGTGCCCAATCTCTGTTTTCCAAGTGAGTTTCCTATGCACACTACTCAGTGCCTATGCTTGAACAATGTACAGGAATGTGAGAAAGAGCTCAGGAAATATCTTGCAAGACAGAGTTATCATGGCTGTAACCAAGAGGGGCTGATCTTTGAACCTGCTGGCCACTGCATACAGATGGAAGCAATATCCAGAAACAGAGTTAGCTCTGAGTCATTGGCAGCCCACAGTTCTGTGTCTAGGGCAACAGTGGTTTAGTCTGACAGCTAAGAGTTCTAACACGGTATGGACTACCCTATAATATGTCACTCTACGAACCACCGTCACCTTCCTCTAACCTGTCAGTTCTTTAACCCATGTCAACACAGATTCATATCACCTGATGTTTCCTTCTCGTTGAACCTCTTACAGTTATCCCCCATGTCTTCATTTTATCCTATTCATAGTTTGGATCTACATAATTTCACTTGTAGATATTTACCAAGTCTTTCCCGCTCTGTCTTTTTATTATGATTGTTTGTAAGTTGCTAGAATAAACATTTTCTTCCTTTCTGCATCAAATAAACAGATGGCTGTTTCAATACTGTGAAATATGAGAGTAATTAAATGAATTCAAAGATAAGCTTGCATATATTTCTATTTTCCCACATAAGGTAACTTTATCGATGCTTACAAATATATTTGACTTTTAAAACGATGTCATTATATTCTTATTTTCACTTGTCAAATAGCTTAATCTAAACCAGACAACAGGATTTTCTCACTGTGATTAGGAGCCCAAATTTCCTAAGAACCTGAAATAATGTTTTTTAAGAACTTGGAAAAATTTGATTGATCATGATTCCTATCAGCATCATGGGAATGGGGTTCTCATATTTACAATTAGCCAATGCCAAACATGGCTGGACATTTGAATCATAATGGATATTTTGGAGAAAATGGATTCTTAAATCAATATTAATTGAATTCCAGTACCAAAAAAGAATCTCTCTGAAAAGGCTTAGGAGTGGGTTTTAGAAAGTTCTTCAAATAATTCTGATTACCAGCCAAACTTTGGAAATATCAGACTACAGCAATCAAACTCATTTGTTATATAATCTATTAATTTACATAGAATATGAAACCCCAATGTCACCAAGGATCTCATAACATTCAAATCAAAGAGTGTCTGCAGAGGTTTTCCTTTACTATTAGTTAGAAAGTGGTATGAACATATATCATAAAACGTCTTCCAAACTTTATCTAGGGAAATATTACCATCACTCAGTGGAAGACACATCCTAACCATCCTCAACAGAACTGAACAGAAAAAAGGAAAAATAGAAGGAAAAGAAGACCTTAATTTTTGTTAAATTGACAAATGTGGGTAACTGAAATGGTAGTATTGAAAATTGTGTTTTATATGTATGTGTGTGTGTATATATATATATATATATATATATTTTCAATATTCAGGAACTACCTTGCTTTAATGTTTATTTATTTTATGCTTAGATGCTCCTTAATTTGATTTACACTTAGATGCTCCAAGTGACACCCTCTGTCTCAGATCAAAACCCAGTTTTCTCAGCAGCAGACACTGTGAAAGACAGTTGGCTTGCAGGAATACTATTGGAGTGTTTTCAGGAACATCACTAGGCAGGAATGAGGGAGTCAGTGATTTGTTTTATTTTGTTTTGCTTGTATCTAGCATCGATAACTGTAAAATAAATCAATTCAACCTAGAATTCTACATATAGTGTAAGTATAATCCTATCTGACATAAGAAAGTCAGAGTCAATATTTTTCTGTCCTTGAATCTTTGTCATGCATAAAATAATATATTTAAATTTATTTTCATTATACTTAAAAAATGGCTCACTAGAAAGTATGCAATTTTCTTTAAAAATTGGACTTAAAATTAAAGTCAATTAATAGTATGATTGTGTGAATTCATTATACATTTCATATAAAATGATTTTTTTTCACTATTGGAGAGATAAGCTATTAGATTTTCCCTTTACCAAAAGAAAATATTTTATTCATTAAAATTTATTCATTTATTCATTAAAACATTCAAATAACTGTTTTCTGGTTGTTGGTTTTTTTTGGGGGAGGGGGTTGCCAGAATGTATACATTTTGTACCAGAGACTTTATTAAAGACTATTTAAAATTTTGACTTTGGAATTTTGTTTTAAAAATATTTTACACAATATTTTATATTTTGTATAAAATACTTTATACAATAAAGTATAAAATAATTTTATAAAATAAGAAAAAAATAAACAATTTGAGCAAAACAAGACATTGTAGAAAAATGCTATTATCTAAAGTCATACGCCCTAAGCCAAAATCATTTCTAAGTTAGTAGCTATGCATTGGAAACTGAGAAATTACAAGAATTAAATAATGAGGAATTTGTATTCACATTCCTCTGAATTAATGATCATGCAGTTTCAGAAAGAAGAGTAATATATGCTGTACTCAGAGAATCTTAATTCAGTATTTGAAGTCATTGACGTTTAAACACTTTTGAAAAACTATATATAGCCTACTCATAAGACAGTTACTCGTAGCCTATCCATAAGACAGTTACTCGGTAGCTAAGCGTCCTCCTTGGGTCAGAAATGAGGTACTGTTCCCGTTGTGCGGAGTTAGGCAACACTGCCCCCTAGAGGTTGTCTGAATATTCCCGCTAGACCATGTTCCCACCTGTTAAGGCTGTAAGAAATTTCTTAACTGCTAGACAATGTTAAGGAACATAGCAAATGGGTAGGGTGCCACTTCATTTCAAGTGTGATGTATGAGATCTGAGAAATCTATGCAAAAAGAAATGGAAATCTATAACAACTGGAGTGCAGACATGTACTGACATGTCTGTGGTCCTAAAAACAACTCTGGGTGGGAAAAAGTGGGGCCAGGTTTGAGCATCAGAGGAAGCAGTTTCCACATTGTGCAAAACTGACTTTGGAAATCACTCCACCCCATTGCTCTCAAAAAGACTCTGCACTCTGTAGGGATGGAGACTATTCCATAAAGGAAAACCATCCCATCAGAATTTGTAACTCTGATGCTGCAACATTGCCTGAAGGAGCAGATTATCACAATGTAGAAGGTGACTTACCAGTAATCAGGAGCAAAGAGTATCAGAGACCAGTGATAGAAAAGAGGGTAGGGGCGCCTGGGTGGCGCAGTGGGTTAAGCCTCTGCCTTCGGCTCAGGTCATGATCTCAGGATCCTGGGATCGAGTCCCGCATCGGGCTCTCTGCTGGGCAGGGAGCCTGCTTCCTCCTCTCTCTCTCTCTCTCTGCCTGCCTCTCTGCCTACTTGTGATCTCTCTCTGTCAAATAAATAAAATATTTTAAAAAAAGAAAGAAAAGAGGGTAATTGTCATTCAGGAAGGGCCTGGAACAGAGAGGAGGAGAGGTGCACCGTGGAGAGGGCTTGCAGAATTGCAGCAATGACTTTGTAACTGGGTTTTATAAGTGGATGGTGATTTCCTAGGAATTCTGTTAGTTGAGTCCAGGAAGATGTGGACTCTTGCCACATAAAATAGAAACGGCTCAAAATGCTGAGTTCAGGATAATACATAAAGTTATAGAAGTCTGTACCTGATAATCAGAGGAGGAAAGAAAGGAAGTTATCTAGCCCTTCAGGAGTATTACCAGAATTATTTATTATATATTTTGTTTTTTATAAAAGTGAGGGAGAAAAAGTAAACCTATGAAATAAAGCTATGGTGTATGTAAAATAAAGATAGTTCTTCAACTAAAGGGTGAAAACTTGACATCATATCTTAGCATTTGTGGCCAGGCACTCCACTTTCTCTTTAAAATAAATAGTTGATTTACCAAGGTGTACAGTCATCTAATCTTATTTTTTGTAATGGTCAAGTGTTCTAAAAATTACCTCACCTAGATGATCAAGCTTTACATCAACAACAATGTCATGTTTCTGATAATATGTACCCATAATAAGGTCTGATGAAAAACTTATGTAGAAATAAAATTACTAGAACAGAATAGGAGGTTATTGAATTAGGAAAATGACACTGTTGAACAGTGGCAAATGTCAGTGAAGAAAAATAATACAAATTAAGAATTAATATATATTCGGGGGCGCCTGGGTGGCTCAGTGGGTTAAAACCTCTGCCTTTGGCTCAAGTCATGATCTCAGGGTCCTGGGATCAAGCCCCCCAGTTAGGCGCTCTGCTCAGCAGGGAGCCTGCGTCCCTCCCCCTCACTCTACCTGACTCTCTGCCTACTTGTGATCTCTGTCAAATAAAAAAATATATATATATATTTTATATATAAATATATTTATATATATATACACACACACATATACATATATACATATGTGTATACATATGTATATATGTTTCGTCATAGTAAACCATGCTAATTGGGGAACTAAAAAGTCCAAAAACGTGATTTACTGTGAAAATTTAAATTAATACTCAGTATCACTCTTACCTAAATGTATCAGCTTTCTGAAAAATCACAATATTAGAATTTTGCAAGACAGTACTTTTTAAACTATGCCTTACTTTGAAAGACCTCTGAGAAAATATTACATTAAGAAAGAAAGTATAGTGTGTTGTGCAGACTTTTCTGCCACACTTAATTATGAACACTTTATTTTCCTAGGTGAAGATTCCCCAATTTACAGTCGTGTGTGGTTGCTTAGTGTCCTTTGAATACAACATGTGATTCTTCAATACCATGAATGTTCTAGTTCTCTGTGCTGGGAAGATGGGTACAATTTTGATTAATATTCAAGACAAAGTCTGTCACTAAAACTGTGAAATTTTGAGAATCTATTTTATTGGGTTAAATGTGATTGGTTAAGTAATTATTTTTCCTCATATTAAAAACCACCTAAAGTGACAATAAAGTAATGAAAAAGACGTAAACCCATAAAGAGAGTGAGAAAGAGAAGGCAAAGAAAAGGTATCAAAGGATTTGTTAGGCAGGGAGTGGCTAAAGAAATCGTGGCACCTGAGTGGATAGGAAAAAGGAAAGCTGACATTCAAATGGCTGCAGAAGAGTGGAAAACATATTAGAGCCACTGCTATTGAAAAAGTCTAGAAAAATCTAAAAAATTGAAGTAATCAAATCTCTCTAAATCGGGGGTCTCTTTGACCACTGAAAACAAGAGGACTTAGTGAAATTCTTTATAAGAAAAATATAACCTTGTTCTATTATCAAAGCCCTGGCTGAAGGCAGAGCTACAAGGAATTAGAGATAATTCAGCATGTAGAACTGCACTTCCTTTTCCAAGTTCCAGTAGTTCTTCTAACTCAAGGAGTTACCAGGTGCAGCTGAGGTTGACAGAGATTAATGAAAACTTAGAAGTAAGTGACAGTTGATTTACTGAAGGATAAAACTCCCAAATCCCTTCCAATACTTTATTCCTTATTCATGGTAGTCAAATTTACATACCCCAAGTATAAGATTAGAAAATTCCTTGCTTCAGAAATCTGCACTATCTAAGGGCGCCTGGGTGGCTCAGTGGGTTAAAGCCTCTGCCTTCGGCTTGGGTCATGATCCCAGGGTCCTGGGATCGAGCCCCACATCGGGCTCTCTGCTCTGTGGGAAGCCTGCTTTCTCCTCTCTCTCTCTGCCTGCCTCTCTGCCTACTTGTGATCTCTGTCAAATAAATAAATAAAATCTTTAAAAAAAAAAAAGAAATCTGCACTATCTAAAGGAAGAGAGAGTTAAAGGAATACTGATAGTAGGGGCTCAAAATCTGGAAGTTGGAAGTTAGTGTTCCCACAGAAATGCAAATGCCTGGTCTCTTCCCAATAACACCACTCAAAGTCCCACCAGTTGAAACAATCTCTAGAATTACACAAGGTTTATTTGGTTTCTTGGTTTTAGTAATTTGGAACAAAATACTTATGTATTTTAAATTTCATTAGGTTTTTTTTTTTTAATAGTTTATTTATTTGAGAGAGAGAGAAGAAGAGAGTGAGTTGGGGGAGGGGCAGAAAGAGAGGGAGAGACAGAATCCTCAAGGGGACTCAGGGCTTGATCCCAGGACCCTGAGATCATAACCTGAGCTGAAATCAAGAGTAGACTGATCAACCGACCGAGCCACTCAGGAACCCCTGTTATGTTGTTTTTTTTTTTTTTAATTCAAGTAGATTTAACATACAGTGTTATATTAATTTCAGGTATAGAATATGGTGATTCAACAATTCTGTATATTAATCAGTGCTCATGATGTTAAGTGAACAAAATACTTTAATCTTTCCTAAGGATTAGAAAATTGTGCCAGGGGAATCCTGTAAATTGGGTCCTTTCTTTCTCAACCCTGATATTGCATCTTAGCCCATCCTTTGGCCACTATTTTCTCTTTGATGGTCCATAAGTGGTAGAGCAATATTAGCAAGCCTCCTTGTGACATTTCAGTGATATTACTAGTGAAAATCCATTCATTTTTTATTGGGTTCCTCCCATATCTCAGGGTCTAGACTAGGCCCTTTATGTACAATGGTCATTAACTTAAAATAACATTAGCTCATGATAACTTCATTAGGTAGATCTTATTATCCACGTTTCATAGAATTGAATTTTAAAGTGGCCATCACAGAATATGAATTCAAAGGATGCTATGTTTTTATAAACTTAAAAATTAGAATAATTTAAAGCTTACAAAAATATTACAGATGTATAAAAATTTCCCATATACCCCATACTCAGCCATATTGTTACTATCTTACAATAGTATGGTCTATATGTCAGAACTAATGAACTAAAACTGATACATTATTAGCTAAATCCATACTCTCTTCAGAGTTCCTTACTTTTCAGCTTAGGCCTCTTTATTCTTCTGGGATCCTATCCAATTTACCACATTAGATTTCAGTAGTCGCATCTCTTTAGCTACTCTTGGCTGTGAGTTTCTCAGATTCTCTGACAGTTTGACAGTTGACTTTCTTGACAGTTTGGAGGAATGCTGGTGAGATATTTTGTAGAATGTCCCACAACTGAGGTCTGTCTGCTGTTTTTTCCTCTTAAGATTAGACTGAGGTTATGAGTATTTAGGAGAAATATCCCAGAGATAAAGTGCCACTCTTGTCACGTGTCTTATCATAGGGTACAGATTATCAATGTGACTTATTGATGTTAAGCTTCATCATCTGGTAGCATTTTCCTTTTTAGGTTTCTCCACAGTAAATGTACTCATTTTCTCTCCTTTTCATACTTGACTGTTTAAAAAGAATCCAATATGTGCATCCCACACTTAAGGAATGGGCAATAACACTTCCCCCTCAAGGATTTCTATAAATTAAGAGAATTCTTCTTTATTTGAGATGTGTCTGTATATGTTCTCCCCATTTATTTATTATATCTTGTATTTGTGTCAGTATTACTTGAAGATATTTATTTTATAAAATGGGTTATAATCCAGCAAGACTTTTTTTAGTTTGTTGCTGAAATTTTTCCAGATTTTCATTTAGTTGCTATGTCCCCTTGACAAGTGTGTGTGTGTGTGTGTGTGTGTGTGTGTGTGTGTACTAAACCTTTTAAATACATATAGCTAAGGTTTTTTTATATCCATCTTTATAATAAGCAAAACCTTTATGACTATTGATGTTTCCAGCTCTAACCTCTCCTTCCAGTCTATCTGTAACCTCCCCCTGTAGCTGTGAAAAACTTGAATTCCATCATCTTTGAGTGCAAACATAGACCAGGTCTATGTTATATAACAGAGACCTCACTCAAGTACTGTATGTGTCAATCATAAGGGACTACAATATTTTACAGTTGATATATCCTCCACATTCAGTCTCTGTCTGTGGGGTAAGAGCAATATCAGTGGGGGAAAGTCAAGTATAAGTCCCTGAAGCTATCTTCTCACCAGCCAAGATACTAAACAAAAAATAATAACACATTACTTTAGGGCAGAGGCTTTGTGGGGGGGGGGGGGCGTTGAGATGAGTGCCATCCTTAAGGATCTAAAGGATACAAGGGTTGCAATCCATACCATGTTTCTAATTAATCCACTATTCTGGCACCTGAGAAAATGAATGGATGCTGGCGGTTGTTACTGTAAGTTGCTCTAAACATAAAGTAGCCTTCATGGTAGCTCCCATGACTGCTGTAGTATTTTTAGTAGAACAAATTAATGTGGCTTCAGGTATATGGTATGCAATCATCAATCTGGTGAAAATATTATTTTCTATCCCATTCTGAAACAATACAGGCTCACATGATATGGACTATAACATACATACATATATATTAATACCAGTGTTTGTCAAACTATGGCCAGCAGGTCCAAGATGACCTGTGGCCTGTTTTTGTAGGAACTCAGAGCTAAAAAACATTTTATAATTTTAAAAGTTGGAGAAGAAGTAGGAGGGGTTAGAGGAAGAGAAACAAGAAGATGAAGAGGAAATTAGAGAGACTATATGTAGCCTACAAAACCTAAAATGTCCACTAATTAATCATTTATAGAAAATATTTGCTGGCCCTTCATTTATACTAATGTCATTTGAGTATATCAAGAATATAGTATTGACCTGTTACATCTATCACATTATGTTGTGGGTCAAATAGGCAAGAAGTGGCTACCATGTTGGAGGCCTTCATATATCACATATATTCTGGAAGGTAATAGCTAAAGCCTGTGATTTTTTTTTTTTAATTTTCATTCATCAAGAGTGTAGCATTTGCCATGACTTTCCCTCCAAAGTCAATGCTAAATATTGCATCTTACCATTCTTACCAAAGCTGAGGAAGCATGACACATGGTGGGCCTCTTCAGGTATGGAGGCAGCATATTTCACATCCAGGACTATCCTTCCAGACCATATACCCATTGAAGCGAAAAGCTCCCAGCTTTGAATGGTGTTATGATCCTGAAAGGACTCTTGAATAGATACATGCTTCAGTGCAAATGGGCCTGCCCCTGGGCCATGCAGTACAGCAGACCTTATATTGAAGTTACCAGTGGTGGAGAAAGATGCCATGTAGAACTGGTAGCAAGACCTAGTTTAAAAAATCACAACAGGGACACCTGGGTGGCTCAGTTGGTTGGGCGGCTGCCTTCG
This sequence comes from Mellivora capensis, assembly GCA_004024625.1. Classification (NCBI taxonomy): domain Eukaryota; kingdom Metazoa; phylum Chordata; class Mammalia; order Carnivora; family Mustelidae; genus Mellivora; species Mellivora capensis. Next base: position 29,555 of record PISX010010875.1, on the reverse strand, counting down.
GCTCAGGTCATGATCCCAGCGTCCTGGGATCCAGTCCCACATCGGGCTCCTTGCTCGGCAGGGAGCCTGCTTCTCCCTCTGCCTCTGCCTGCCACTCTGTATGCCTGTGCTCGCTCTCTTGCTCTCTCTCTGATAAATAAATAAAATCTTAAAAAAAAAATCACAACAAAGTCCCAAGAGTTGTAAAGCAAGGACATGCCATCAGCAACAAAGAATTATAAGACTTTTGAAAAAATAACTCTTGACACACTCCTGCGCACAGACCATATGTAGTAAGGGACTATGTGGCTGCAACAGTCAGGAGTTGGACTTGATCAGATCCAGCACGTCATAAAGCTGGTTTGGCACAGGAAATAACCCATTTAAGGTGGAAGAGGTATGTTCGATTCTGCATAAGAAAGACAAAATGGGGCAAAAATCCTACATGAGCTTATAGTTCATAGCCCCATTTTAACCCCACTGTTTCTATGTGGGGCATCCTATACAACCACTTGAAGGAATAAGGAAAACCTTCATTTACTGATGGCTCATCTCATTTTGTAGGTGAAGGCAAAAATAAAGAAGGAGCCTTGAATGATAGTGGTTAGAGAAAAGACTGCCCAGGGACCAAGTTTCAGTCAGGGTTTGTATTCATTTTTAATGGAAGAGAAGTGACCTGAGATTAGGATACACATAGATTGATGGCCAGTGGATGATGGTCTGGCCAGTTTCTCCATGTTCTTAAAGATGAAAGAGTGGAATATTGGACAAGTCTTAGTAGAAACCTATAGAAGAACATGGAATGTGCATGAAGTAAAACATTCGTACTACTTATTAACATCCAGAGATTAAAAACTACTCATTGGCAAACTAGCATGGATTCAGTGATGTAACTATTATTATTGCCAATCCTCTAATCGGCCAGCAACAAAGAATACTGAGTCCATGATATAGTAACATGGACTTGAAGAGGTCGGTAGACACTTAATGATAGATTGACTACACTGGTTACCTTGTTCTCTGAGAGGGCCAGAATGGTCCATAATCATCCCATTAGTCTTTCACTTCCAAGTTTGCCTTCAGGAAGACAAGCCCAGGGAATATTGGAAGATTTACTGTATATACGCAACATATACAGGAAGTATATCCGAGTGACCAAAGAAGACAGACAGTATTTCTGACTGATAGCCCCTGCAAGGGAAAATGGGCTGCCCACCTAAGAGACTGCTTTCATCAGGCAGCTTCCACCCCTGAGATCCTCAGGGCAGACCATCTTGCTCCATGTCACATTATTTCTGGGACAACTGACGCAGAGTGACAGAATAAGATATGGTGTAAAGCTGAGCAATTTAGGCTGAGTATAGGACAGTTGGTCAATACTGATGGGCAATACTGATTCGAGAACTTCAAACAGAAATGGCTGAGGCCACATTGAGGCTGCCTCCCAGGTCAGCTTCTTCTTTGCCCAGGGCTGCTGCTTTTTTTTTTTTTTTTTTTTTTTGGTATAACTTAATTTCTGCATAGAACCAAGGAGTTTGTTTCCCCTAAATTAAGCTCAGATTACCAAAGTTATTAGAAAAGAGGCAAATATTTTAATTTGGTCATGTAACAATCATTTTGGCTATGGCCACATCTGGTTAGTACACAACTCTAGTATTTTTGTTGAGAACATGGATGACTTTTTGACTCCAGTACAGTGAGTTAAGGGAACAGTGTGACTCATTTGAGAATCCCTGGGGACGTCATTGATAAAGCAACTCTGTATAGTTTTGAATTTTTGGGCATATTATTCCTAAGTGATTTGATGTGAGTTAGGAAAGTATCCAATAGGTTAAAAACTCAAAGGAGCAATTTGCAGAGGAATTTTGTCCTGCAGGAGGAGCCAGCTCCACCATCGCTGGCTCTGTTATTCTAACAAGAGGAGAAAATGGGTTTCCAGTGATGTAACCAGGGTAAGTTACTGGGAGGGAGGTACATGCTGAGAGGATAACACAAACACACACGTACACACACACACACACACACACATACATGTGTCAGGGGAAGTGTTCTCTCCATCAGTAGTCTTTCTCTTATATTATCTCATCTTGTTTTTCTTCTTGAGGAAAGAATTAACATTTAGAAAGCAGATTATGGTCTGGGCACAGAGGAGAGCCACTAAATGGACTACTTGCTGTTCTTTAAGTACACATTTTGTGTCCGTTGTATACTCATAAAAAGGGCTTTATGGCTATCATGAGTTCCAGCCAAACCCAGGCCTTATGGCATAGAATGTACACTTCGCATGTGAACATCAAAACCTCAACTGCAGCATGTGGCTAGAAAAATAAACTAGGGCCCTGGGATCCTGACTTGCTCATCAAATATCTGTTTTATATTGCATTCTGGCTTAATTCTGTATGGGAATTTTACTTTACATGAGGGAGTGCTTATTATTATAATATTCTTCCTTCTGTTTGTGATAAGGCAGTAAATGCTAGATTTAAAAAATATACTACTATAAAAAGGACTTGCATTTTTGTGGAAAAGCTACACAAAGAGGGAATGAAAATATTTGTCTGGATATCAAGTTTTTTGTCCTAGGCCAATAAAATATATTTAATACTTTGAATTGAAGATAAATTGAACACATATTTATAATTTTTCTAATAAGTTAAACCTTCCAAAAGCTGTTAAAACCATATAAAAATGTAATAGGCAAACAAAATATATTTCATGTAAATCAAATATGTTTATATTGTGCTTAATTGTATTGAGTTCAAATTTGAATAAATATGTAGTAATTGTATTTTAATATATAGATTTACTTTATTACTCTTATTATTTTACTTAATCTCTTACTAGGCCTTATTTATAAATTAAGCTTTATCATAGGTATTCATATATAGGAAAAAACATAGTCTATGTGGGGTTAGGTAGTATCCAAGGTTTCAGACATCTGTTGGGGGTCTTGGAACATAACCCCTGTAAATAAGGGGGGACTACTGTTATGGTTTGCAAATACTTTCTCTCATTCAGTTGGTTGCTTTTTTATGCGGTCATTTCCTTTGCCATGCAGAGTATTTTTAGTCTGACATAATCCTACTTGCTAATTTTTGCTTTTGTCAAATCTCTTGCCTAACCCTAACCTTAAATCAAAGTAGTTCTTTCCTTTAATGAATAAAAGTAAATCTATAGTAAGGCAAGAGATTTTTAAGTGTGGGTGTGAGCTCTTAGGAGCCATACCTAGAAGGCAGCAAGGAGAGGTTGGTCGGTGGGATTAGGCTATCTTTTTTTTGCTAATTGTTGTTTAATGAAGTTAGGCTTCCACCCTCCACCCTCCCACAGACATGGGAGGTAGTGATGCCATCTTTCTTGATAATTACATTTCAAAGGGATGGATCCCAGGTCCAAGAAAAGGAGGCTGGGAGAAGATCTACATCGCAAAGGGTCACAGAAAAAATTTGCTGTTGCCAAATTTTTGTTGTTGTTCTTGTTGTTTTTAAACAAATGCCCTAAGAAAAAGAGGTCAAAGGCCTAGAGTCAGGAAGAAATGTGTCTGAAATTTAGTGAAGCTGAGGAGAGAGTTAAGGTCATCTCAGTCAGTGTTCCTTCGCCCATTATGAATACATCCAGTAAGCTATACATCCAGATAGAAGTTTTTTCTTTTCATGCTACTGTTGTGGAGTGTAGCATAAGAAAGCTATTAACTGTGATTAATAAGAGAAAATCATGAATTCCAACTTCTCCTAGGTCACCAAAATTTCCTCTATTACACCTAGTAAATTTATAATTCATAGTGTTTGGGATTAAAATGTTCTGTCACTTTTTTTAAGCTTCCCAGCCAATGTTGACACCATATGGAGAAAAGTAGTCTATCTAGCTGGGAATTTTGGAACTCCATAATAGTACCTCCTTCTCAAAACATGCTCTTACATAGTTAGCTCCCTGCGAGCATACCAGCCGTTAAAATTTATAAACATCCTTCCATATTAAAAAAACTGAACTATTTTTATTTGCCAGAAGAGCACTAGTTTTTCAGGCTTAACTCAATGTATTCAACTGAATCCTTGGTTTTTGGAGATTTTGGCAAACAGTGTCTAATATAAATGATGTTTTTATACACTGTTTCTTTTGTTTGTCAAGATCTTCCATATATTTTCTGTCTTTGAAATGCCACCATCATTTATGCTAACATTTTGTCCATTCCTCTTTTATCATTCCAAATATACTATATGATAATGGATTCATTGAACTTTCCATCCTTTTTAATCTATATTTATCACTATTATAATTTTTTACATATTTATTTTCAAGCCCAGCACCTAATTTAAAATACTCCTGCCACACATATCTGATGAACACCTCAGTGAAGTACGTATAACAAATATCTTAATCATTTTCTCCTTATTTTCATTATTTAAATTTTGTAAACCTTTTGAGGCCTGTTTATTTATTCACCTATTTATTCATCTGAAGTCATTTAAACTGATGTTTAAGCATGTGATATAGTAAGCACTGGGTATTATATAAGACTGGGGAATCACTGAGCTCTACATCTGAAACTAACAATACACTGTTAATTAATTGAATTTAAATAATAAAAACATTAAACAAACACATAAAGTAAGCTTCTCAATGCTTGAACAGATGTGAATCTCTAAGGGGAGGAAATAAAAAATAAACACATAACAGAAACGTACAATAAACATTGAGAATTTGGGATTTGGACTAAGTGTGATTATAAATATATTATAAATGGAGAGAACAATAATTCTGACCAATAGGATCGATCAAGGATGTTGATTTTCACTTTACCAGCTGGGTTTGGGAGCCGTGTATATAAGAACATTCTCTGATTTAAATCTATATTATGTGATTTCTGTAGCATTCTGGGTTATTTCAATACCCGTTTCCCTGTTCAACCTACAGGAAAAGCTGATGTCTATGCAATTAAACATAAAGACGAAATATTGCATCAAAGGATGTTTTAAACAACTTTTATATACTAGTGTTTTGTTAAGTTTACATAATGCAGTTTCAGAATGCACGAATGATTCCTGAACTTGGGTAAAAATCACTTTTGATTAAAAAAGCTAGAATAGGGGTGCCTGAGTGGCTCAGTCATTTGAGCAATGACTTGATTTTGGCTTTGGTCAAGAGATGGAGCCTTGCCTTGGTGAGCATGGAGCCTGCCTGAGATTCTCTCTCTCTCTCTTCCTGTCCCTCCCTGGACTCCTACCCAAGGTTCCTCTCTCTCTCTCTCAAAAAAAAAAAAAAAAAAAAAAAAAAGGCAAAGTAAAGTAATGTTGATTGTAGTGAAACTCAACAGAAATTTGTCTGGTATTGGAGGGACATCACACATCAGGTTAACTCACACAAACATTAGTTTATAAAGATAAAGTGCACTTATCTTTTCATTCATGAATATTCTTATTGATTCATTGGTGAACAGTGTGAACAGTGGAACTTAATTTATTGCTTTTCATAGAACTGTCTAGTGAGATAGATAGTTATAGTTTTTGTAGCACAGTCAATGAATTTCTGATGCATGAATCAGATCTACAGGTGTACAAATATTTATAGGAATTTTCACATTATATAGTAATGTCTATATTATGGTGTCTATAACTAATCAACCTGCAAACCACCAGCCTTTCAAATATGAAAAGATCAAAAGATAAAAAAAAGATTAAAAAAAAGATAAAAAAAGATAAATACTAAGTAAAAACAAGTACTTAAATATAGTTTTCTCCCTCAATGCATTTTACATTTTATACTCATAGTCATTTTATAATTATGATAAAATTTCCAAAAGTATCAGTGTGTGTGGCTGTGTGTGTGTGTGTGTGTGTGTGTGTAGCAAGTGGATTTGGATGATTTCTTTTTTTTTTTTTTGGATGATTTCTTATACATAAATTTTATATTTAATTTTTTCCATTGTAATTTATAAGTTTTAAGAAACTATTAAATTTTATGCATTTGAAGAAATGCCTCCTCTCATTTTGGTGACTGATCATTAAACCACTGGGTACTCTTCTCTGTGCCAAGTTCACGTCCAGTTTTTCAGCACTTACTGTGTACAGACCTGGTTTTACATTTTGTAAAATGATTTCTTCAACCAGTTCTCATTGCAATTTTTTTAAAAGCATATCAACCTAATCGATGTTTTTTTTTCAACCTGATCGATGTTTATACCACTGTTAGCTTTTGAGAAAAGTAAAAGTAGAAATTCACAATTACTTTAAAATTTCCCTCTTCAGTAAGATGATTGGGGTGGGCCTCACGGATGTCATCTATTGAATACATATATTTATCAAAGAATGTTATTCTTAGAGGGTTTTATGAGAATCATAATGGATATTTGTTAAACTATCTACCTGTTATACAATGTGCAAGCAGTTCAACATGAATGATTTAAATCTTCTTAATAACCTTGTGTGAAAACTCTTAACTACAGATGTGAGAAGTGATTCTTCATGAAATTAACCAATTTGTCCAAGGTCAGACTCATTAATAAGTGACAGAAAAAATACTTGAATTCAGGTTTCTCTACTGCATCTTTTCATGTTCATATAACATTTGTGCTGCTTGGTTGATGTAATGCTTATTTCTTTCTTTGAAACTTTCTCAACCAATGCTATTTTGAGTCACTCAAAATTGAAAGCTTAGAAATAAGTATGATACCACTGATTATATTTTTTTCTTCTCTCTTCTACACAAATGTTGTTCTTTAAATGCAACTTTTGATATCATGCCATTTGGACATATTTTCAAGTTCATAAAACACACTAAGCTTAAAATAGTTACCATTATTTTGAATTGTCTTAGTCCTCTATTACCCTATCATTTGACTTTTTTGTTTCAAGTCTTGAATGGAAACGAACTACAAGGTAATACTTACAATTTTATTCATTCAATTACCAATTTTACTCATGTTCATTCTATTCTAGACATCAGTATAGGTTCAAAATTACAAACAAAAAGACACAGTGTCTTCTAATGTCTGATATAACCTATAAATTCTAGTATTAACTATAATTACTAGAATTTTGAACCCATGCTAACTAAGGTTATTGATCCAATAAAGGTAGTCCCATAAACCAATATGAGAATGAAGGTAATATGATCTAGTTGCACAAAGTTTACACAGAGTAAGTGCTATGACCTAGATTATAAACCATCTGGTATTAAATCATGCCTCCGATAATAAGGATATGTAAGTATGCTGCAATATATCTACCTTAGATATATATCTATATCTTTAGGATATATCTAACCTAAATGTAAACTAGCCTAACAATCTTACCTTTGCCACAGCATTGAGTTTTAATAAGTCCTTGTCACTCAGAGTTTTTTGTTTGCTTGTTATACTGTTTTGTTTTTATTTTGTTCTTATGTTCTCCTTTTCATGATCTGGAAAAATTTTCCAACACTGAAAGCCCTTCAATTTGTTGACTCATCTCTTTTCTTACAACTTCTGGTTAAAACTGTTTAATTCTTGCCTCCTCCTTTTAATACCTTGATAAGAGGAGCCATTAGTAGTCAAGACATGCTTGTTTTTCCAACATTAGAGCTATAGACTCAGTAGATATTTGAACTGTATTCAAACAGATCATTGGCAGTAATATAACAAATGATGTCACTATATAAAAAGACTCTCTGTTTTCATTCTATTTGTTATGCCATACAGGTAACTAAATGGAGGACAAATAATTCAAGGGTTTTCTTGCTTACTTGTGTGTTTTTGTTTTGTGATCATTGCAATCAACATCAGAGTTCCACCCTAGAATGTGCTAAATGGGTCCATGAAAAAGTATGAGCATGGTAGCTGAAATGAGAGAAATGCATTTTGAACTCAACATGTGGGGTCATGCAACAATGCGTCATTATTGAACTCAACATCCTTCAAAGGCTGATCTGGTTATTGCCATTGTTGAGTGTAACATGACAATAGCAAAAGCTAGTCACCTGAAAGTGGAGTGATTACATTAGTTTTCTTATATTAAGACAAAGGCTGTGCTTTCTCTGTCTTGGAATAAACATTAATTTTTGAAATGGATTTCCCTTCACTGCCCATAGTACTTTATCCAGCTTCACTGTTAATGGAATAACTGTACATCATGTTCATCATTAGTTATCTCAAGACATACTTCTGACCATGAGACCCTTTTACAAGAAAAGAGTGATGAGGAAATGTTCTCACATCTGTGGGATTCATAGCCTTAACCATATGTATTTAACCCAATGGTGCAGAGAGCTGTGAAATGGCCTGTTGGAGATGTAGTGATCCACTGGCTGGGAGAATGTATCCAGGCAACGTATGCCTTGAACTAAAGAGCAATATAGTTTACATTTCTTAGACCAGGGAACAAGTAGAATTTAAGTAAAGGGAAAAGGGATATTTTCCTGTCAAATTTAATAAAACACTTGTTAATTTTTTTTTTCTCCTTTCCCTGAAATTTTGGACTCTGTTGATTTAGAGGATTAGTTCTTAAAGAAAAATGATTTCACTGAAATACAGTGATGACTTATAAAGATATTTATAAAATATATAAATATAACATTTAACTGGATGTTAAGACTGCTATCTTGTCCTTTGTATAGCTGCTCATGCCATTTAACTAACAGGCAAAGGAGATTGCTCTATGGCTGGGGTGACTTATTCTAATCATCCAGGACAAAGAGAGTTGCTTTTGCACAATGAGACAAGATGTAGTATGTCTGGGATTAGGTGACTATGTCTGATATCTTTTAGTTCTTCCATGCCTAATATAAAAATATAAATAGGGCAACATGTACTAGCAGTAGTAATGATGCGTACAAGGATGAAGGTTTGGGTCTCTTCACCAGGTAAGACACCAGGTGAATCACTGGTACTGGCTGAGGGCAAAGGGCATATTTTATATGGACAAGAAGGAGAAAGAAGAAAAAGAATACAGTGTTTCTTTGTTGTCCCTTTATATGTATATTTGTATACATAACCTTTCTTGTTTTCTTGTTTTCTTTTCCTAGTGTTTCCTAAGAGGCACTTTGCATTAAATTATAGAGTATCAAGTGACAAGATATACATATACTAATCATTAAGTTCTAAAATATAAAATAGGGATTCTGTATGCACTGGAGGAGAAATAAACATTACCACAAGGTGGATAATGAGATTATAGGAATTGGATCTTTTTCATAGGAAAAGGAAGAGTCCATCTTTTTGTTCAATGGATTGTTGGATCTTTTTAGTCGGAAAAGCTGCTGTTGCAATACTGTTACTGGAAATTATCTGTGAAAAGATACTGAGAATCCAAAGGGGTTGACTGTAACAGACTATCTTTAGTATGCAAAACTGATCCCTCTCTCTATATCCTTTAGTGTATAGAAAGTACTGGAAAAAAAAAATGAAGAGACTAAGGTTATGAGGATAACTGCTGTCAGATTTCTGAATTAGATTTGCCAATGAGAAGTATTCACACAATGTTATTTAAAAAAAAAAAAAGAAAGAAAAGAAAAGAAAGAAAGCTTCTTTCATAAGGCACTGGTACACAGGCATGTGGGATTCAGAAAATGGCAGAAGTGGTTTTCTCAAGTTTCTGAGATTTCCCACTACAAGTTGCACTATATGGTACCACAGAATGCTGAAATCTGCTCTAAAACAATTTTATTTTTACTTTTGCTCTCTCTACTCTTCTGTCAAGTTAGTAAGCCTTAGTCTCTGTATTAAATCATGTCTTTCCATAATACTTAGAGTGGTTTCTGTTTTCTTTAACCAACCGACAAAATACACATGCATTTTCTGAAATAAGGTGTAAACCATCATGTCTTTGATCTCTGCAGAAAAATAATAATTTGGCAGATTTTCAAGATATACTAGTCAAAGTAAAAAGATCTATAGTTTGTTGACACTACATCATGAAAAAATGTGAATAAATAAATTTGCCTCTAATACATATAATAGTTACATGTATTGATATGTTTTGCCCTTTTCTGATTATACATTGCCAAATTAAATACTAGTTTAATATTTTCTTTAATGACCTTTGACATATAAGATACTGGACCATTTGTTAATGCAATACCTTTTGCCTTTAACTATTATATATAAATAGCTACATACAATGAATAAGATTAGCATCATTCATCATGTAGGAATGTGTCAAGCATTCATTATGTGGGAAGCAAATATCTAGTCTCCAGATATAAAATGAGACAGAGTAACTAATTTTAAAGGGTTCCAACTAGGATACAGGAAACAAAGATTTACAGTAATAAATTCAATAAGATCACATAGGATGTCTAACAAGCCTGGTAGGCCCCAGTGTAAATAAATGTTATACCAAATAAATATCAATTAAATTAAGATAAATAGAAGTCCATGACTATTCAAGTAATAGGAGGGAAGTAACTGGAGGGACAGATACATTGTTATGATAGCTGGGTTACAGTATGCAATAACTGAATGAAAAAAAAAGTTACTTTTCATACTGGAAGACAAGAGAACGTTAAACTATGTTAACCAAGGACAAGATTTGATCAGATTTGTGCTTCAGAAATATTCAGAATTTCAGAAATATTCATCAGGTAGTGTGAAAAATTTGAATTAAAAAATTTCAGTAATAGAGATCAGTAACCCCTTAAGTAACATATGGAGTAAGTGGCAATAACCCACTATAATACATGGTTTAGTTGTCCTAAACCCTGTGTTATATATTATATATAAAATATAGACATTACATATTATATATCTTTGTTATTTAATAATACATATGCATATATATATAAAATATATATATAGTTATATATTATATTTCTATTCCCAATCAGATAACCATCTCCTGAGAATGTTACAAGAATTTTTAAAAAATATTTCCATTAATAGGGTGCCTGGGTGACTCAGTAGTTAAATGTCTGCGTTTGGCTCAGGTCATGATCCCAAGATCCTGGGATCAATTCCCACATTAGGCCCCCTGCTTGGCAGGAAGCCTGTTTCTCCCTCTCCCCCTGCCTGTGTTCCCTCTCTTTCTGTGTCCCTCTCTGTCAAATAAGTAAATAAAATATTTTTAAAATATTTCCATTACATATTTAATAATTATTTATCTTTGGTAGTATATATAATTATTTGATGCAAAATACTTTGTCATACTATTGTATGACAAGCCTTTGATAAAGATTTAAGATAAATACTATGTAATGTAGTATGACAAATCTTAAAGATTTGGTATTTATCTCATTCCTTAATATTATGACAAATATTGTTTATTACCATTATCATGTGAAGGATTTTTACTGATCATCTACTATAAATGAAGGAAGGATGGAAGGTAATGCCATGAAAACCATGTATCCATAGGTGTAAAAAACAACCATTTAAGTTGGTATCAAGGACCTGTATAAAATAGAAAAATAACAGCTGATTTGCATAAAATGCTTCAGTAGTATTTTATCATCTGAACAGGGTAATATTCCAATTCACATATCAGAAGTTTCATTTCTCACTTCATCCTTGTGCTGTGTAAGTTCAGGTTTTATCATTTCCTATAATGCCTTATGCACCCTGTTGTTCAGGGATACTAAATCAATTGTATATATATGATCTGTCATTTGCAGTTCTTGTTCTGATAAAGCTACTGAACTGCCTAGTTATCTTTGGTTTACCTACATGTTTAGATAAATATGTTATAGGAATGAAATACTCATTGTCTAGTGCCTTATTTTGAAGCATTTGGGGCACTCCCATGTGAAATGGCAGAACATTCTAACAGTGAGATCAAGGGTTACAAAGACTAAAACAGAGGAGAAACCCTGTGACGTCTGAATGACTCATAACACCTGTCTTCACAGAGTAGAATTTCCATTTACCTCTAATGAACCTTTTAACAGAAGATTGAAGACAGTTCCCTACTTTGTTTAAGGGTAGAAAAGCTTTGGATTAATAACTTCCAGAAAGGTACCAAAAAGTCTTGGTCAACTTAGCACAGGATTTTAAATATCTAATGGCAGCCAGGGATACAAATCATACCTTAAAATCATAAAAAAAAAGTTCCATAAATATAACTGGACTCTAAATTTTCATATTTACAGCTGTGAAACATACAAAATGAAAACAAAGTGGTATCACAGTTACCTTTCTCAATTACCTTTCCCTATTAAAAATAAAAGCTGCGTTTATTTTATTTTATTTTATTTTTGTTTTTGTTTTTGTTTTTGAGAGAGAGAAAGGACTCACACCCATCAAGTGGGGTAGGGAGAGTCAGAGGGAGAGGGAGAGAGAGAAAATCTTAAGCAAGCTTCAGACCTAGCTGGAGCCCAATGTGGGCCTCCCTCTCACTACTGTGAGATCATGACCAAGCCAAAATCAAAGTCAGACACTTAAAGACTGAGCCACCCTTGTACCTTAAGGTGCTTTTATTGATAATGAAAATATTTTCTAAATGTGCAATTCTTTTTTTTTAAATTTTTAAAAGATTATTTATTTATTTATTTATTTGACATACAGAGATCACAAGTAGGCAGAGAGGCAGGCAGAGAGAGAGGAGGATGCAGGCTCCCTGCCAAGCAGAGAGCCCGATGCGGGGCTCAATCCCAGGACCCTGAGATCATGACCTGAGCCAAAGGCAGAGGCTTTAACCCACTGAGCCACCCGGGCACCCCTAAATGTGCAATTCTTTAGTGTCTTGGTTTTGCATTCTCTTAGCAATGATTTCTTGGATGTGTCACCGAAGCATAGGTGACAAAAGCAAAAATTAGCAAGTAGGATTATATCAGACTAAAAATACTCTGCATGGCAAAGGAAATGACCACATAAAAAAGCAACCAACTGAATGAGAGAAAGTATTTGCAAATCATATATAGTAGTCCCCCCTTATTTACAGGGGTTATGTTCCAAGACCCCCAACAGATGTCTGAAACCTTGGATACTACCTAACCCCACATAAACTATGGTTTTTCCTCTATATGCATACCTATGATAAGGCTTAATTTATAAATAAGTCCTAGTAAGAGATTAAGAAAAATAATAAAATAAAACAATTATAATAATATACTATATCAAGGTATGTGAATGTGGTCTTTCTCTCTCTTCTCAAAATGTCTTATACTGTACTCACCCTTCTTCCTTTAAGAGGACAAAATGCCTACGTGCTGAGATGAAGTGAGGGGATGATGTAGGCACTATGATGTAGCATTTGGCTATTTATCAGAAATAGGATCATTTGCTTCTAGACTGAGGTTGACCACAGGTAATGAAACTGCAGAAAGAGAAGCTATAGGCAAGGTGGGGACTATAGTATCTGATAAAATGTTATCCAAAATATGTAAGGGACAACTACAACTCAGTAACCAAAAAAAAAAAAAAAAAAAAAAAAAAAAAAAAAAAAAAAAAAAAAAAAAAACTCCAAATTCCCCAATTTTCTTTTTTTTTTTTTTTTTTTTGGAGTAAGCTTCACTCCCAGTGTGGAGCCCGGCTTGGGGACTGAACTGATGACCCTGAGATCAAGACCAAAACTGAGATTAGGAGTCTAGCACTTAATTGACTGAGCCACCTGGATGCCCCTTAATGTCCTAACTTTAAAATGAGCTATTCCTTTCTTCTTGCAACATTTTCTTCCTGGTCTTCCATAACACTACACTCTGCTGATGTCCTTCATACCATTCTGGCTACATCCCTTAATTTCCCCTTTCTAGGCTTCTTTTCTAATAGGGCTTTAGATATTATAAATCTACTATTTGGTACTAGAGCTTGTTCTTTTCCTATCCCTCATACTCTTCCCCGACTCTGACAAATAAATCATGAGGTTGTTTTTTTTTTTTTCTTTTTCTTTTTTGAAGCCCTGTTTTCATCTCTGTGAACTATTGCATGATATGGAGTTCAACCATTTATTTGAAACCACTGGGGTCTCTGGGAGCATACAAATTATGTACCTTTCAGATTTTAGATAGACCCATATGGGGTTTTATAGAAATTACAACTGGTACATGGAGCAACATGAAGTTTATAAATATTTACATTAACTGAGCTTAATTTTAAAAAATATTATACAGCTTCATATCAATTTAGATAATTTTGCTGTCAAATCAGTTGCTGTGCATTTGTGAGACCATCATTTGATTTTTAAGCAACTTTAAATTTCAAATACCGAAATAAGGATTGTCAATACATAGCTCTCCTTGGATACCCCCCTCAGAAAACAAAACAAAACAATACAAAAACACCACCAACCACAAAAACCAAATCAACAACAACAGCAATGAAGCCAAGAAATTCCAAAGACAAATTCTTAGTTATCCCACTCCAAGCTTATCTTCTTTCTCCACCTCAGTTACCAGAACTATTAAACATTCAGTGAGACAAACCATATACCTACTATTTGAATTTAAATTTTATTTCTCTGTCATGTTCTATGTCTACTTGAGCAGTATTCAGTGTTATTTTAAACATACATTCATACACACAGACTTGGGGTGCACACACACCACACTCACGCTCCTACAACTTCCATTTCTTTCAGTTCACCCCATCCTTACCAACACTTTCCATATTCAACTACTGTCATTGTCCAACTGGTTCATAACAAAAACCCTCACACTAGTCTTCCATTATCCACTTTTGGTCTCTTCCAAACGATTCCTTTTCTTTAAAGACCTAGTGATCATGTACATGCCAAACATTCCCACACAATGATATGACATCCCATGCTCTTTCCTCTACCTGGAGTCAAGCCTTTCTTTCTTATTAAAATCTACTTAAGATGGGAGATAGTACAGCTGTAAGATGCTGCAAAGTTGCGCTGGAGTTGGATTATCGGGATTTTAATCCATGATCTAAACCAAATTAGTTGTGTGATATTTTTTCTTTTTTTTCTCAGCACTTATCAGAATTACAATTTCATATTTTTGTTCATTTAATGAAATAAAGTATTGTTTTATATTAATCTTTATCACTGAACTGCAAACCTAAAGAAGAAAATAACTATTCTAATTTAACTAATCATTCTATTCTTAACAGATTATCTTACATATAGACTATATTTTAAATAATGTATAAATAATGGATCATGTAAAATGACTTGTAAAGGTTGAGTTGTAAAAATAACTGAGTTGTAAAATGATACAAATGAGTTATAAAAATAATTGAGTAAGTATTTTTACTTGAAACTAATTCTTGATCTTAGCTACTTATATTGGTAACTTCCAGTACGTTAAGAAATAAAGTTACAATCCTCTATATAACTGGGTTTTTCAAATGTGTGAAGGATGATGGGATGTATTTTCAGTATTATTTTTGAAGATATCAGTTATGAATTGGACCTAAAAGAAAGGAAGAATGTCTCCAAAAACTTATTCCTTGAATAAAGGTTAACTTAAAAGAATAACTTTATAGGGTTTTTGTTTAGTCCAATACTCCTTTTAAATGCCAGACTACCAGGCTCCCTTCCTGAAGAAGTTCAGCGTCCATAATAGAATAAAAATATTTATAAATATTTTAAAATTTTTTAAAATATAATTTTATATAAATGGTAAGAATTAATTTGGGAAATAAAACATTGTAATTAAATTGTAAATTATATTATTACTTTGAATACATTTTGGCTTTGGTTTATAATAGGAAAGATACAGTTTGCTGTACATCACAAAGTCAAAAAAATCAATACAAATTAAGTTGAAGCTTGAGAGAATAGCTCTGTTCAAAATCAGTGTTGATTTAAAAATCAATGCAAGTTTAAACAAACATGTTATGTTTTATTGATATAACATGCATAACAGTAGGACAGGGTAAAGAATTTTAAAAAGAAAGAAAGGAAACCTTGAATGCCTCTGTGAACTACCACCCAATGTGCCTACAAATAGATGAAGACCCGAGAACATCAACACAGGTCCAGCCTGCCCACCAATCGGGAAATTCAAACATGCTTCGCTAACAAAGATTCTTATAAACCTACATATACAGTAGGAAATATTGATTTGAAATTTTTTCTATTCTATAAATGTAATACTACTGCTTTTTCATTGTATAAACCTGTAACTTAATTATTGTTTATAATATGCATCCTCAGCCAACTCAGCATTTGTAAGTTGGAAGGAAGAAAGTTTTCCTCTAATTATTATATAAATTTATCTGCATTTTCTGGAAGTAACATTGTTTGCCTACTGTTTTTTTTTTTAAATCAATTACTCTAAGTTCCAAGACAACATTTAAAGCAAATATTCTTTACAAATTAAATTTATATGAGTATTTATATATACAATACAATTTATTTTCTATTTTTTTTAAAGATTTTATTTACTTATTTGAAAGAGAGAGACAGTGAGAGAAGGAACACAAGCAGGGAGTGTGGGAGAGGGGGAAGCAGGCTCCCCATTCAGCAGAGAGCCCAATGTGGTGCTCCATCCCAGGATCCTGAGATCATGACCTGAGCCGAAGGCAGAGGCTTAATGACTGAGCCACCCAGGAGCCCCTAATTTATTTTCCATTTATAATTAGGTTTTTAAAGCCCCAACAATATTTCTAATGAAAAAAAAAGGTGTTTCTAACTATAGCTATGTCTCTCTACCTTCAAAATCGAGTAATATTTTGTTATCTAATATGGTTGCATGTTCGTGTGTTTCTTCAAGTAGATATGAAGAATATTTAAAACAATTGCAGATAAGTCAAATTCTCCAGTCCTATATTCCAGGAGGTGACTTTGATTATTAGTTTCCTGTATTCCTGTCAAAAACTCTGAGGTGTCTGAGACTTCACCCTACTTACAAACAAATATGTTCAACTGTGTAAAGGAAGAACATTCATTGTGTGCCTTTTCAACACTCAGTACTGCCTCACTACTTCCCTTTTGACCCTCTGGTTCCCGGATGTGTGAAGGGTTTCCCATACCAAGCAATTCTGCCACACCAGATGACTCCTACAATTCAATTTAAATGTGTGGAGTTAGTGTCAGATCCCACAGGTTAAGGGCTCAGTCACACAAGACTGTACCCTCCCCACTGTACTTTGGACCTATTAGCTATAAATCAGTATCCCATCACCATTTCCTTGCATTCAATTAATTGGCTGGAGCACCTCACAGAATTCAGGAAAACATTTCACTTACTAGATTACCAGTCATTATAAAAAAGATGTAACTCAGGAACAACTAGATAGAAAAGATGCATAGGTCCAAATATGCTGGAAGAGGTAAGGAGCTTCCATGCCCTCAGAGCAGATCACCTAGCATCTGCACATGCTTACCAACCTGGAAGCTCTCCAAACCACATCCTTTTGGCTTTTATGGAAGCTTCATTACATAGACATGATTGATCAAATCATTGACCATTGGTGACTGAATGAACCTCTATCCCATCTCCTGGAGAGGTGGGGGGTGGGACTGAATGGCCCAATCTAAGCCTGTGGTTGGTTCCCCTGGCAACCAGCCCATCCTTAGGTGCTTCCAAAAGTCACCCTATTAACATAAATTCTCCTGTGGTTTTAAAGGGTGTTTAAATAACAAAAGACACCTTCATTGCTTTTATCACTTGGGAAATTTCAAGGATTTTAGGAGGTCTGTACTAGAAGTGGAGATGAAGATCAATACATGTTTCTTATAATAAATCACAACATCACAGACTGCCATTCTGTGATGTTGTGATTTATAATAAGAAATATGAAGACCACAGTTTTCATAGATCCCAGCAGGTAATAGGTGACTCCTGAGTCAGAGGCAAGGAACTGGTTAAACTGCGGCCCAACAGGCAGCATGAACATGCAGTTCACACTAGGTCTACGTCCCCTGGGAGTCATGCCAATCAGATAAAATCCGAAGATATAAGATACAGTTTGAGCATTAAAAAACTCTAATACTTAATGATTATTTTAGTCTGCAAGAAAGAATAAGAACAAATTTGCTAGGTGAGTTAGAAGTAAGCCTCAGTGATGTTGTGTTATAAAAAACAGGGAGTATTTCGTTGAAGTGTCCCATAAGATGCGTTGTTTAAAAATGTTCATTGACCATAGCAGAAAGGAGTACACTGGTGAATATAGACATTTTTTTTGATGGAGTGATGAGAACACAGACTTTGTTGGGACATATAGTTTGTAAGGATGTGGAAAGGTATGACATGATTTTATGAAGTTTTCATTTTCAAAAAAGCAGGGAGGACAATATATTCTGAGCATTTAAAATACGGCAATTAACAGAGTGAAGTCGATTATACGTGGGAGAAATGGACTGTTGGTGAGCTTAGAAAAACTAAAAGACCCAATGCACAGAAATTTCCAGTGAAATTAAAGGACTTCAAAAATAGGATTCTCAAACCAGCTGGAAAAAGAAATGTATGAATTAATAATCTTGGACATAGAGCAAATATAGTTGGTAGTAAGGCCCAAGAAATCATGGGAATGAGTGACTTAGATAAATGGAAAAATAATTTCTTAGAAACAAGAACAAGGAATTTAAAGTGTAGAAAATTGAGAGGATCACATATCAGCACATTAAAATTACTCAAGATTGTGACAGGATGTGAAATGGAAAGGAAGACTGTTAGCTAAGTGTCAAATTGCTAATAAATAACATGAAGCAAACTGCATTTTGCTAGATGTTGGAAATGAGATTAAAAAAAAAGATGGTATAGTGAAATGGCATAAGTCAATAACTGGGAATTTTTTTTATCATATAATACATGCAAGTATATACTCATGTACACACCCAATATATATAAAAATTGATTTATAATAGTGAATATCTTAACATATACTATATATATAATAGAAAAGTAACCATTATTACTATCTTTATTAAGTGATGGTTTGTAATTTCACATTCTAATAACTTAGTAGAGAATATTCACAATAAAAGTATAAAAGCCACTTACCAATAATTTTCTTTTTTTAAAGATTTATTTATTTATTGAGAGACAGAGGATGTGGAGGGAGGGAGAGGGAGAGAGAGAATCTCAAACAGACTCCTCACCAAGCACAGAGCCTGACAGGGGCTGGATCCCAGGACCCTGAGATCATGACCTTAATTGAAATCAAGAGGCAATGCTCAACCAACTGAGCCACCCAGGCCCTCTTAACTCTTCAATAATTTTCTAAATAATATTATCTGGTATGGATAGAGTCAATATTTTTAATCAGTTATAACATATCTCTAGTATGGTTAAATACTAATATGCTATAAGAAAATCCATTCTTGACATTATAACTTGAGAATATAATAAAACAATACCTATACCTAGTTTCTTATTTTGTCTGAAATACATTTAATCCAAAAATAGTATTTCAAACATGGAAGGGAATGAACTCTTCTTATCTGTGCTAATTAATTCTTTTTTTTTTTTTTGATGAGCTTTTTATTGGTCAAAAAGTAATCTATCTATGACTCATCTCTTTTTGAAATATTTTCAACAAATGCAGACTAAGGATAATTTTTTACTGTATCTATGTATTTTCTCCTTCATTATGTTTTCCTTACATGCACTTGAAGTCTTATCACAAGTCAAGCACTGCCTTGATGACTCAATGAATGGAAACAATTCAGAATTTTTTTTTTGCTCAGTCTTCCCCCCAAAATATTTTAAACATTATATTTAGTATATTTAGTATTTAGTATATTTAGTATATTTAGGAAATAGGATCCCATCATTCTCACACTTAAGTGATCAGAAATTCATTTATAGATTCTCAGAACATTAAGTGACTGTAGTGTTAAAAACAAAAAAAAATAAGTAAAACATTAAGAGGTAGTTATTATTGTTAATGTTATTTCAGTGAAGAAAAGGAGGATAAACGTAGACCGACTCACATAGCCAGTAATGATGTGAACTCAGGAACCTGAGTGTTCGCTCTTACTAACTCTCCTGGTCTATCTCTATCCACTGTCTTCCCCAATCCTTCATTGTATGTCAGTGGCTCACCTTCCCATTTCTCTAACGTCTTCCAAAAGGCTTCTATGAACCTTATACTTTCTTGGAAACTCTGTCAGAATCCATGCTTGGTGACGCAGATGACCTCATTTCCTTAGGTTAGCCCTAGTCTTCAAATATTTTTTAAGTAATGCATTATAAGACCCTAGGAGATTTGCACCAGCTGAAGGGTGGTTTTCTTTTGTTTTGTTTTGTTTTGTTTTTTTGCAGCTCTTTTACTCTGTAATGAAACTGATATCAAAAACTTAGTTTATTCCACCTTATGGCACCTCCCCCACATCTGTTTACCTTTTATTTATTTATTTATTTATTTTTAAAGATTTTATTTATTTATTTGAGAGAGAGGCAGTGAGAGAGCATGAGCAAGGAGAAGGTCAGAGGGAGAAGCAGACTCCCGTGGAGCTGGGAGCCTGATGCAGGACTCTATCCCTGGTCTCCAGGATCATGACCTGAGCCGAAGGCAGTCGACCAACCAACTGAGCCACCCAGGCGTCCCTCTGTTTACCTTTTAGAGGAAGATGTGAGCACCGAGGCACCTGGTAACAATAAAGTGATCCATGTTATTACTGCTTTGGGGTCAGAAATCATTGACACTTCAAAACACCAAACATATCTCCCTTACCTCATTTCAACATGGACAGATATTTCTGTGTTCTTCAGTGGTAATATTACAATTATGAAAATTTTGGATAGAATTTTTTCAATTTTTGAACACAGATTTTTGTCTTTACTCTTCTCCCTGTTTTCAAAATTTCCATCCTGGAAACAATGGTTCAGTGTGAGGACTCAATATTCTGAAGATTCTGAAGATAGATAGATAGATAGATAGATATATATATATATATATATATATATATATGGAAGTGAGCTTAAGAATATTATCATGGAAGGATAGCAAGACCCACAGACACAGAAAATTATTTTTTAATATGGTGACTGCCATATACTCTTCACTGCTGAAAAGTTGTTTTTTATATTTATAGGCCATCAACTAGATCTTTTGCACCCCATCTCAGACGCTCTTCTGTGCATTTGGTATCAGGGAAAAAACATAGGTGCTCCTGCTTTACTATGCCTAGATAATGTACATCATTCTTCTTACTTCTGCCCTTGGCTAGGGAATGTATCACTGTGGATTCTCTGTCTCTCCCTATCTCTCTCACTTTTTCTTTCTCAGTGTTTCTGAAACTCCCTTTGTCTCTGTCCCTGTCTCTTTTTCAGTCTCTCTCTCTCTCTCTCTCTCACACACACACACACACACACACACACACATACACACACACATACACATGCACCACCACCACCACCAACACAGAGGTTGCCCTGAATGGGAGGCCTCTCCTTTAAGGACCTTCCAGATGCCTAAATACCTTGTCTGCTCTGCAATTCCCTTTTCTCCAGTCTACTTTCCCTAACTTTGGAAACATGAATATAGTTCCTGAAATACAGACAGGAATTTCATTATAATTCTTTTCACAATGTTCCTTTCTTATAACCAGTTCAATGATCTAAGAGTTAAAATATAATAATTGCCAGTCATTTTTCTTGGCTTCTACTATGACAATTCTCTTCAGATAACATCAGGACTCATGACTTAAAGCTCAAATGAGGGAAACCAGTAGATTTATGTAAAGTTCTGAAAAATCTACACTGCAATTAACACTTTTCATATCATATGCCAAATTCTCATTCCTTTTAAGACAACTATACCAAGGCATTCTTTTATTAAAGTTCAATGTCAAGTCCCACCTAGGTAATTAGCATTAATAGAGAGCAGTAGAAGGGAAGACTGGCAAAATGTCAAAGAATTTAAGATCTTACAATAAGTATTTTAAAACGGTTTACAACTGTGACAACACATGAACAACAGATGAATTTGAAAATACATGCCACTGTGAATCCACAGAGAGCAACTTATTATATCTAATTGGGTAGAGTGTTGCATAATTGCACTTCCCCAAGTCCAGTGACTAAAAAGGAGAATTTCCTTGTACATGTAGAAGCGTATCAGAAGTACGTAGCTCAGAGGTCTAAAGGAAACATCCAGATGCTTAAAAGCTTGCAAAGAGACATGAGAAACTATTGCTATAAGTGAGATAATTCAGTCTGAAGCATTGCAGCTTCTAGAATTTTTCTGTAGCCATTTTCAATACTTAATGAGTACCTAAAATATGACGGATCCCCAAAATATTCATTAGATATCCAGAAGGATTTTCTTACATTGAGTATGACTCAACAAGCACACAGAACATGTACTTTTCAACTGCATTTGCTAAAAGACATCACTCCAACCAATCGGCTAAAAGAATAAAAAGAAGTTATTTGTTCACATAATTGAGAAGTTCAGAAGTGGAAAAGGCTACATATAAGGCTTTATCCAGTCAATGATATCACCATTTCCACAAGGTGGGAAGAGAGACTTTGCTTCATTAAACATTTAAATCTTTACACACATAATCTTGAACCTTTCTCTGTGGACAGGAGGATTCTGTGCACTGAAGATTTTAATTGGATGTGTAGTCCCGAGCTAATCACTGTGAAATGGGATGAGATGATATAATTTTTATAGCCAATCAGGGACCACCCTTAATGTTGAGGACACTATGATTCCCACCTAGGTTTTCAGCATAATTAGGCAGGGGAGGACTGAATTTTCAGAATATAAAAATACCCATTGAAGATACAAAAATAAAAAATGATGAAAAGTCCTTCTAATTTAAAACAAAATAACTTAGGGGAATATGTCAATATAATTATGATTGATAGCATGGTTGTTTCTTGTTATGTTAACAGTAACAATTTTTGAGTTGCTCTTAGCCTTTGTCCTTTCTGATTTTATTCTTGCCTTCTCAGTAAATATGCAAAGGTAGCATTTGGTCATTTGGTAGAAGTAATAAGATTGCTGAATAGCTATAGACCCTTTGCTAAGCAGGTCTATGAGTGCCAGATATTGATCTAGCAATGTACTGGCTCAAATCCATTTTAATTTGCTTTTCCATTTTTATCTTCCTATGGGGGGCTACATTTCTGCCTAGTATGCTAGAAAATAAACTCGTTGTTAATTATAGTGCTTGTGTTTCTCCATATAGCTAGCAAGAGCAGCACTGACATTGAATTCTGCGATATAAAATAATGCCCACACAGAAAATTAATATGATTAGATTTTTTATACTTGAGCCATACTCTTGTCATTTATTTAATTTCAGAGGAAATTAAAAATAGCTATATTCTATAGTCCGGAACACAGCAAGTCAAGATGGTCTTGGATAGCTGTTCTGTATTATAGCACATAGAATGTTACAGAAGCACACTGCTGGTGCGGAATTTGTTAATGAGAAAACAAACATATAATTATGGCACATGAATCCATACCACTTAAAAAGAAAAAAAAGTCTTTTTTTTTTAAAGATTTTTTTTTAAATTTGGCAATGAGAGAAAGAGAGAGCACAAGCGGGAGAACAGCAGGGAGAGGGAGAGGGAAAAGCAGGCTCCTGCTGATCAGGGAGCAGATCCTGACATCATGACCTAAGCTAAAGGCAGATGCTTAATGACTGAGCCACCCAAGTGTCCCCCCACCCCCCTCCCCCCCAAAAAAATCTTACCAAGAGGTAAAGTCAAGATATTCTTTTTATTTTTAAGTTATTATTAAACCATAAATAAAATTCACTATCCATCAATATATTAACCACACATGAGGGTCACTAAAAATTTAAGAAACATTACATTTTAAGAGTTGCTTCTGGATATTCCTACAACATATTGAACAGATATTGGCATTTTAAGTTTATTAGATGGGAAATGGGAACTCCTGCTGAATTTATCTTTCACCAGTCTCATTGTTAGCTTAGCTGTATCTATATAACCTCTTAGACACTGCACACAATATACAGCAGAAATCTCATTAAGGCAGAAAGTGAAGCAATTAGCAGATTGTCACTGGTGTCCAAAGAGAAAACAAGGAGAGGGTTAATTTTAATTTCTTCCAGGCGTATAATGGCAATTATTCATTTTTAAAAAGTCAGATCAGTCTGTTTATTAATATACTATATAACTTATGACTTTCAAGAATGTACGATATTATGCTGAATTTAGGAAAGAATGTTACTTTTGAACATGACAGATTAATTGGACTTTATAATAATAAAAATTGTGGAACATATTTACATTTAGTCATTAAGTCATTGACTGCTATCAAATAACAGTATTTTGTAAACTGTAGTTAACTGCAAAATAAATAATTTAACTATGCTAAATAAAGGAAGGGGAGTTTGTTGAATCAAAAAACTTGAACTGGGATCATAGTCATGTGTTACCTATCGTGTATTGTCTAAAAACCACTGTTGTAATATCTTGTGCCGTTTTTTGTTGCTTAAGGAGGAAGGTAAAACTGATCTAGATTATTCCATCGTAGCCTTCCTTTCATTAACTTTAAATGTATGTGAGGTTTACTCACAAAAGCTGTTAATGAACTGCTAATAACACCAACTCTCTAAAAATATGTCATGAAAATGAAAACCACAGAACTCCTGGATTAGTTCTTCCCATTCTTACTCGGCAGTTAAATAAAATGTAATAAAATAAATCTGCTCTAGTTTATTCAAACCCAAAGACAATGTGAATTATGTCCTTCAACTTAACTTGCAACAGAGCTGTTGCTTTAGAGAAGTGGTGCTAGAAACCAGCTTCCAATAGCATAAGAAGCGAGTGGAAAAGTGAACTCTGAAAAGTTTTTTTTTTTTTTTATTTCGTGTGTGTTTCCTGCTCATTGTGTATTGATGTATATACGTAAGTACATAATCAGTACTTCTGAGGACAGCATGCCTCTTTTTATGTATATAAAATAACATACTTAGCTAACACCATATGGATGCATAAGTTTTTTGCCATATTCATAAAAATAAATGTCACAAACACCCTTTAATGTATACATTTGCATATTTGTGAATATTTATTATAAGGATAAATTCTGAGAATTCTAATTGTTCATGATAATAGGCACATACATATTAACACAATTGTCAAGTCCACCAAAAAGTTCTTCCAATTTCTAATCTTATTAACCATTACATAGAAATAACTTCTCTTATAATTTTATATTTTAGGAATTCAGAAAAGATTGGCATAACTTCTTAAAATGTTAAATAACATCTCATTTTTAAATGGCTTCAAAGCTTGAAATTAAATTCTTACATGTGTAGACTAAAATTGATATAAAGCATTTAGCAAATATTTTATTTACTTGTTTAACATTGAAAAGCCTAAAAATTATGATATTTAAAAATCCTTTTTTTCCAACAACATCATTGGAAAACTATAAAAATCTTTCTTGGATAAAGTGTAACAAATAAGATTATAATGTGTTACAATCTGAAAGTGTTACTAATTTCCACTTTAACATTTATTCATATAAGATGCTATAAATCCAGAGGCACCTCTGTGGCTCAGTCAGTTAAGCATCTGCCTTTGGCTCAGGTCATGATCACAGGGTCCTGGGATGGAGCCTTGCATCTGACTCCCTGGTCCCTGAAAGCCTGTTTCTCCCTCCCCCTCTGCTACTCCCCCTGCTTGTACTCTTTCCCTCTCTCTCTCTTTCTCTCTGTGTCAAATAAGTGAATAAAATATTTAATTCCATACTATAGTGGCAGATTTCTTCAATTTAGCTACTTGAAGAAAACTCTAATGTGTTAAATATTCTGTGTAAGCCTGAGAGGTAACATGGTTCTCCCTTCTCTGGGGAGTGCAGTTTACGTCTGAGGTCAGAACATCCTGGTATTCAAGTTGGTGAAATTTGGAATGTTCTGCTTGATGTCATTAACTGTAGGAGTAAAGAGACACAGACTTCTAGTGCTTTATGGACTATACACATATGGAAGTCCTGATATGTGATTTTCCTTCCATATGATTAAATAAAAACACTGGCAATTTCTTCTTGTAGTAATAAGACATTCTGGCATTCACAAACCTAGTAAACAACAAATATGAACAAATTGATTTGTAATGATTTCTTTCCCCACTCCCTCATACACACACACACACACACACACACACACACACACAGGGTAGAGAGAGAGTCAGAGAATCACTTTATTCTTTATTATTGTATTGACCAAACCAGTCGGGCCATGCTTTCCCTGTTAAAATTTATATTCTTTAGAACAAAAGTAACACATTGAAGCTACCATAGTCCAAGAAACAAACTCAGTTCTTTTTTTTTTTTTTTTTTTACTCAGTTGGTTTTCAAATATATGTGTTCAGCGAAAGTCTTTAAGAGGGCTGATGAGGTATTTGCTAAGTCCCTTTGCCATCACTTCAGCCAAGATTTGCTTTCAATTTCTAAGGCTTCCTATACCTTCAGAGGAACTGGAACAACACAGTATGGACTAGGCTACTTCCCCATAGGCTTGCTGACATTTTACCTCAGAGGATCAAGATCATCTTGTCTCTCTTGTGTTTTGCATCAGGGTAACAAAAAGACTTCCTAATCCTTCACTCACATGGAACTGAGGTGGATTCAACCCCATTGATCAACCATCTAATCCCAGTTTCAAAAGTAATTGCATCCATGTTGTTTATGGTTAACAGAACAATCACATTTGTATATTAAAAAGTGGAAATACTTATGTGGATACTACTGTTACTAATATTCATTGTTATATTTGGTTTTAGATCTCTGCATGACAAATATGGATATGTCGGATCCAACTTCCCCTCATCTTCTTACATGTCGCCTAAACACGCCTGTATAACTGTTATCTAGATAGCACCACCTAACAGGTTATGCTCAGTTTTAACTTTTATTTACAAAGATGTATGTAACTAGGCTTCTGGATACAGGTGTATGGAAAGATTTTTAAATGTGTAAGTTAAAAATAATTGCATATTTCATCTTTTTACATTGATAAAAGCACTCAGTTCAAGACGTGATGACACAGCCTGGAGAGTAGAGAAAAAGATCTAATGCATGGAATGTTACCATCAATGACTCAGCTGGATGTGATGATAAGGAGAAAACGTATTGACTTTGGAGAGTGTTATGGAAAGCATTCACCTCTTGCTTCCTCATGTTATTGCTATAAATTATTAGTACTGGGAGCACTCTAACACAGAATAGGGCAACTCTCACATTCCTTTGACTTGTCACAGGCTCAAGCTGTGATGACTAACCCTTTTACCCCTAGATGGCCTACAGAGAAGTTCTCTGGCTGATTTCAGATATTATTTTTTTCACAGTAAGAATGCCAGTAGAATAGGTAGGAAGAATATAATGAAGCAAAATTCTGTTCTCTTTTTCTCCCCTCTAGGTATTTTCCAACTGGCAGGTTTTGTTGTAGTTGCTGATAAAAATAAGGTATACCTGCTCCAACCCAGTAAGGGGTCAAGATATTAGAGACATAATAGAAGTTTTTGGTCACATATCACCGTATCAGTGAGACCCAGCCTGACCCCCTTGCCCTCACTACCACACATGTACGCATTATAATTCAAATAGTTTCTTTAGAACTCTGGATCACCTTTTCTGTTCTCTATCTTTATAGTATGCTATCATACTGGATAATGCATTATATTATTTGCTTATTTGTCAACCTCTTTTTAAAATTATTACCTAATGGACAAGGTTTTTGTTTCTTTTGTTCACCTAGAAGAGTGTATGGAACATAGTAGCCACTTAATAAATATTTGTCAAATAGAATAAACTATTTTGTAAATGTAGAACTCCCAATTGGCTGGACAAAGTTTGGTGTCTCCTTTTCATCTCTCCAGAGATGGGATAGAATCAAGCAACTTCCTGTCACTGAACCACAAGAGGAGAAGCTATGGTAAGAGAAAAAGACGATGGGTGGTTAGAAGTGAAACCATACAGTATCTCATCTTCATTTCCTAATCATATAATCTTGAAAAAAATTTTTTGATATCTCCATTGCACATTGTTTTTCACCTGACATCTTATCTCGCACTTTAACTCAGTTTTCAGGATATGGTGTGCATAAACTGTTTACTTAATAAATCCTACATGGTTCTTATTATCAGGACAGATAATCTGGCTGCTTCTCACAAAGAGCAAAGTGCAGGAACCAATAGAACCATTAGACTATGGTGCCCTGGATTTTTTTACTCTTATGATTACTTTTTGATTTGGAGATAATCACATGAAAGGAAAATTAATCTAATAGGAAAGAATTTCCCCTAAATGATATCACAGTTATTAGACTCTAAAAAATGGTATGAATTAGCTTGCAATTCAATGAACTAAAACAAAGGTGTTTCTCCTTTCCTTTTTTTCTTTACTTTTTAAAATTTACATTCCTTCCCTGGAGAATATTAAAAGTCAGGTAGCAAGAAAAGTATTGACAAACTCCGTGTTTAGTTCTGGGTTTCTGAATTCTCATTTTCATTTGGAAAGTAATGTGTGAGAAATTTATATGTAGAGTATAAACTGCAAAAATGGTTATATTTAGTTCTGAATTTTTCTCATGCTTTGTAAATTTTGTAGATGAAAGACTCATGATGTAATAGTTTAATATAGTCTGTGACTCATTGCAACTTTGGAAAGTAAGGTACTTGAGAGCCTTTGCATTGGAAAGTTTCACTTTGGAAGTTCTTAGAAGCTAGTTAAAGGCCTTATAGGAGAATATGACAAACTTGTATCAATTATATTAGGAACCCATATACACATAAATCTGGCTTGGTTAAGACATAGGAAAGGGGAGATAATATAACAACTAGATTTTATTTATAAAATTAAAGTGAGAAAACTCATTTTTTGAGTCTTTTTTTTGCCCCCCCCCCCCGAAATGGGAGCAAAATATTCAGTAAATCTCTCTGAACATGGAAAAGAGATCCCATCAGTAGTGTTGTGACATATTAAATTATTGCCAGTTGAATATTTGCTATTATATGAAACTCATTTTATAACCTTGTCTCATAAGCTTGAGTGAATAAAAGGGGAGAAAAAGGAGTATAATTTGAGGTGGAAAATAGAGTAATGACTTCTTGACAATGAAAGTAGTTTTAAGAATGTGTTCCACAGGCGGAAAACAGAAATCCCAAGGTGTGCGTGTCTCATTCAGGAGGGGCAGTGTTGCAAGAGGGCTGGGAGTTGTGACTGTCCTCGCCCAGAACTGCCCAGATGTCCCCATCTTGCTGGGAGCATTGAAACTTGGAACCCATAAAAGCAGCTGGCCTGGCTGGGGTGTGAGAGGGCTTGAGTGGTGGCGCACATTTCCCTGGGGTCTATGCCACCCTTTTAACATTTTATTTGCTCCTTATTATATTCTCATCTGGACAAAATGACAAGGTAGAAAAACTCACCACAAAAAAAAGAACAAGAAGCAGTACCAAAAGCTAGGGACATAATCAATACGGGCAATACAGATCTAGAGTTCAGAATGACGATTCTCAAGGTTCTAGCCGAGCTAGAAAAAGGCATGGAGAAACCCTCTCCGGAGAGATAAAAGCCCTTTCTAGAGAAATAAAGGAACTAAAATTTAACCAAATTGAAATTAAAAAAGCTATTAGTGAGGTTCAATAAAAAATGGAAGCTCTTACTGCTTGGATAAATGAGGCAAAAGAAAGAATTAGTGACATAGAAGACCAAATGACAGAGAATAAAGAAGCTGAGCAAAAGAGAGACAAACAAATACTGGACCACAAGGAGAGAATTCGAGAGATAAGTGACACCATAAGATGACACAACATTAGAATAATTTGGA
>PISX010010874.1:0-68121 GCA_004024625.1 Mellivora capensis | reverse complement strand
AATTCTGACGTTGGAACATTTCATGGCATCATTTATTTCCCTGATTCTGTTTTCATGGCTTCTAAGCTGTTTGTTCCAGGCTTCCTCCTGATCCTTTCTCTCTATCTGTTTGTCCTCCAGATCACTAATTCTATCTTCTGTCTCAGTTACCCTAGCTTTTAGAGAATTTAGATTAGATTGGAACTCATTGAGAGCCTTGATTTAGAGAGAATTTAGATTAGATTGGAACTCATTGAGAAGCCTCTAACTTCTGTTAGATGGGTATCGATTTTTCTGTTGCTTCTGAAATCCTCAGTTGTTTAATTTTTACATACAAAAATGGAATCTAAGTCTCTTAATTCCATAAAATCTAGAGGCAAGAAGGCTATAGGGAATTAGTGTGGGCATGCTTATAAATTAGCTGGGCTAATGGAATAAATAAAAGGAAAGATATTTAATAATAAAATAAAATAAACAAAATAAAATAAATAAATAAATAAATAAATAATAAAAGGAAAGTTTTGATAATTATTTCAATCACATAGATAGTGTCAAGGTAACTGTCTAATACTAGTGCTCTGACACTTGTTAATTAATATAACTACTTAAATTATCTTCCTTAGTAAATTAAATTTTTACAGAAATTGATGCCTAAAGACATTTTTTTGGAGGATAGAGTTGAGTTGATGAGGAAATCTGCTTAGAGTTTTTAATTTTATGTTTTTTTTCTTCTCCCCTCCTTCCCCTCCCCTGCTCTCTTCCCTTCCCTTCCCTTCCTTTCCTTTTTCTCTCTCTTTCTTTCTTTTTTTTCTTGTTTCCAAATAAGGCTTCCAAAGAAATGACCTGGGGCAGGTTACTTGTACATTTTCTTCACCAATAAAATGAGGATTATTGGGTTAGTGTGAAGTTACAATTGGATAACAAGATAGAGTGTTTTTTTTTTTTAATTGAAGTATTTTTTTTTCATTTTTAATTTGATTGTTCCAGTTTATGTACAAGGAGAATTTCTAAGTCTTTTTGTGAATTTATTCTTCTCTGATACTATCATCAAATATCATTAGAATGCAGTCCCACAGCTAAAAGAGTTAAGGAAATGATTGTGTTCAGGCATTGACTTTTGGTATAGCTTTAAGTGAATAATTTACTGTGCATTTATAGTTTTTATAGGTGTCTCAATGGATTGTCTTTAGTATTACCCTGGTCCACATAACCCTCCTCGGTGAATATGCTGAGAACCTTCGACTCCTAGGAATGATAATAGCCAAAGCTTATTGAAAATCAGCAATATCCCAGATACCGTACTAATAACTACATATGCACTGTCTTGATAATCTTCATGATAACCCCATGATGTAGATATTGATATTATACCCATTTTCAAGATGAGAGAAATAAGGACCTTGAATAAGGCTCTATGTCTATTATGTAGCAGTCAAGAAGCAAACTCAGGTAGTTTGGCTGAAGTGTCCCGTACTCTTAAACATTATGCTGTACTGACAGGCATTGATAATAGAAGCAGCACTCTTTAAAATGAATATATGTCTTTGGACAAAAATGTGAAGCTCTTTTTATATTTCCTCAGGATACTGGCGGTTGATCCTATGTAGCATTTGAAAGCCCTTTAAAACAACAACTTTATAATTTGGCCTCCTCCCACATATTGCAGGATATTTCCACTGCTCCCCCAAATATACCCTTCCTGTATTGCTGGGAATCTTTTCTGACCTTCAAAGTATGATATGCTCTCTTGGATCCAGTACATGTGAATCATCATTGTCTGAGTGATATGACAGCCTGGGTTGCTCTTAAGCTACATGTGGCTGAATTTGAGTGGGACACTCAAATTCAGATTTTTCTTACAGAGTCCAGTCTGGATACATGACATGCATATGTAGCCCACAGTCCCTGAGGAGTTGGTATGTGTTTCCTTTGTGAAAACATTATGATTGCTCTTTTAGCTTTTGAGATTTAGAACAGTTTTCTATACTGGTACTTCTTCCATAGGGTACCATTAAGGGACCAGTAAGGTACTATGTTAAGTTTAGTTAAGAGGACCTTTGGAAGAATTTTTCTTAGGCCTCTACTTTGTTTGCTTCAAGATAGGGTAGAAGCTTTTCTTGGCATATGTTCTGTGAAGCTCACTGACTGATGGGAGTTGTGTTAAGCAAGAAGTCCACTCAGTTTCCAGGGATTAATTGCTTGTCAGGAGTTCTTGAGAAAGGATGGACTATAGTTCATTTTTGTCACTGGAGAAGAGGCTTAGGAGCTGCTAACTTTTGACTGTTCTTCAGGGATACTCAGCACAAGGCTTTAATTGATACGAAACTTCTCTGTGGTTCTGCCTCTCTCTGGTTGTCAGTCTTTGGATGATGAGATTAAAGCATCCCAACATTGTAAAACTAACCCAGAGTACACTCTAGAAGAGGGGTAGTGAACACTATTAACCAGGAACATAATGACTACATGCAAAAAGGGATGTTGTAAAGGTGGCAAGCGCATGGCTGACAGTGATTGGTCAGAGTTCTTCTGCTGGAAAACATTCTGATTTTCTTTTCTTGTCTTTTCACTTATATAGGTTAAGTTCAGAAATGGGGGAGGGAGGCCTGGGATATTGTCCTGGCCTCCAATCTATCCTGCTGACTTGTCTTCTCTGTTCATGGGCTCTCATCTCTGTGCTCATCTTGTCTACCTGGTTTACTCCTCATTTTGCTCAAGATTCTTTCCCAATGCCTACCCCCTCCCCCTGTCCCCCACTTCCTCTCTCTCTCCAGGAAAAAAAAAAAATCACCTGGTAGGTTTGTGGAAATACAGATTTTTAGGCCTCACCCCCTGATTCAGTAGGCCTGAGGTAGGGTCCAGGAATTAGGTTTCTGACCAGTTCTCAGGTGATGTTGATGTTGCTGGTTTTGGGCCCATACTGAGAACCATTGCCTAAGATTTTTTAAATAGCTATGATGAAAAGTTCTGTATTAACAGTACTCAGTGGTTAGCTGCACATAAAATCAAAATACTGATGCCCGAGTCTTACTCTCTAATCACAACTGAAGCTCTATGAGAAGAGCAAAGGCATCTTTTGTTTGCAAAATTTCCCTAGGTGATTAAGCACAGTGAGGTTTTAGAAATCTTACTCTAGAGCTTTGCTACTCAAGAGTGTGGCACTTCCCTTCATTTGGGAGCTAGTTAGGAATGCAGGATCTCAGTCCTCCACTTGAAACGACTTAATCTGCATTTTAAAAAGAGATGTATAGACACATTAAAGTTTGAGAAGCAGTACTCTAGAGAACTACTCTTCATCTTTAATGCTCATAGAATAATTTGTTTCTTATCTCTAATGTTAGAGTGCAAATTCCCTAAGGATTGAGTTCTTGACTAATTCATCCTCAATCCAGAGCACCTAGCATTTGAGTTTTTATTTTGTTTTTGTTTTTTTGCATATGGAGCTGCTCAATAAATACTTTTGAATAAATGAATTTGAATTGGAATTTAGCACCCATTCTCATCTACAAAGTGGATATACACTTTCTTTCTACTACTGGCTATGCTTTTGCCCACCTCTCAGATAACGATTCTCACACTGTCATAACACTTTAATTGCTTTCCAGTTACTTAATACTCACAATATTAGGAAAAACCTCATGGACAGGAGTCATTTCAGACATTCCTGAAGTTTCAAGAAAAAGCAATTTGGATGGTTCCACACAGACTCTACATATTGTGATGCATAGGTTCACTGTGTGGGCCAAGACTTTGATTTCTTCTGCTCTCACATAAACTAACATTCTTCTTGAAATTCCCATCATCACAGTCATACACATTGAGTGGCATCCCGTAGAATTTCAGGAGCACTCCTCTGATCACTTTTTCTGATAATGTGTAGAACTTGGAACACATTTAAACATACCCCATCACTTGATGCTGTTCATTCTCCTTATCATGAGATTTCTCACATTTAGGAACATTTTAGCCTTTTGGGAAATGGTCACATTGAATGACTTTAAGCATGACCAAATCTTGGGAGGTTTCTTCAAGAACAGTGTGGCAGGCAGAATAATGTCCCAACCTGAAGTCCTAATTAGTCTAGGTCCTAATCCCCACCTGTCTAATCATATGAATATGTTACTTAACATGGTAAAACGGTCTTCCCAGATGTGATTAAAGACCTTAAGATGAGGAGATAATCCTAGATTATCCCAGTGAACTGAATGTGCTCAAAGGAGTCTTTAAGAGGAGAGAATCTTCTGGCTACAAGGAATCAAAGAGATGACTGTGTAAGGGGAACGTGGCCATCCACGAATGGTCATGAGCCAAGAAATGCAGGTGGCCTCTAGAAGCTAGAAAAGGCAAGGAAACAGCTCCTCTCCTAGGGCCTCCAGAAAGGAATGCAGACCTAGCCACACCTTGATTTTAGCCTGATGAGACCTATGTTAGTCTTTTGACCCACAGAACTGTATGGTAACAAATCTGTGTTGCTTAAGCTACCGAATTCAAGGAGATTTGTTACAGCAGAAATAGGAAACTAGTACAGAAAGCAAGATAGTTTTTGTCTCTGAGTATGTTTGGAAGTACAGACCAGGTCACAAGCATCCAATAGTCTGTTTTGTTACATTCCTCTGCATTATCTAAATCTTCCCAGTTGTCAGAAAATACCTTTATCTTTTGGTATAAAATCTGTTTCTAAAATTCCTTCCTTCCCTGTGATGTGAAGTTTAGAGGATCTGATGTTGGGGTGGAAAGATGAATAATACGGAAGTAGTATTAGGATTCGAAGAATATAGATGTGGTCCCATGTCCCCAGACACGTACCGCCACTCCAGGTCTCTAATTCCATTATGAGAGACCCACAGCTTGCATATTCTCCAGTTTTCTCACATTTCCCCCTATTACAAGCACTTATACTTCCAGAGAGGTAAACCTTTCTGTGAGAATATGATTACTTTACCACTACATGTGGGAGAGATAGAAGATAGATTATATGGGAAAAGTGAAGAGGGGTAAAGAGCATCCTCACTATCAACACAATTTTGTCAAGAGCTTTGTCAAAAGCTCTTTACTTAAAATGGTTCAAGAAATTTCAATAAGATACTAAAGGGAACATGTTTTTGTGTGTATTTATTTAGTGCCTAGTCTGTGCCATGTACTTTATTTCAGTGATCTCATTTAATCTTTCAACAACCCTGTGAAGTGTCAGGGTGGGATTTTCACGTTACCCAAATTACAAGCTAGTAAATTAATCTGTTGATTGTGAAACTGGATTTTCCAGTGAGTATTTGTCTGTTATTTATGATGCTGGCAGATGAGACTCCTAGGTGAGAGACAAAGAATTTTATTACTCATTTATTGAAAATAAATTTATTTTCATTGAAAATTTATTGAAAAATTTATTGAAAATAATTTATTGAATTTATTTATTTTTGAATTTATTGAAATTTATTGAAAGTTTATTGAAAATAAAAAGAATTTTATTACTCATGTTAGTAGCAAAGAGCACCAGCATTTTGTGCCAGATCCCTTTGTGACCCAAGGTCCAACAGGGTAAGCCAGTAGGGCCCCACACGGATACTATGCCCACAGTTGTTTTGTGCTGGAGATGGGGAATCTACCACTTTTAAAGCAAGTCATGAGTAATCATGCTCTTTGTTCTGGGGGGAGACATTACCTCATCCCTCAAGGTTGCCTGCTGCAAGTACAACCCTGAGAAATTGCCTGGGTAAAGAACAGGTGGGGCCTTTCATACTTGGGATACCCTACATGCCAAGTGTGAGCACAAGAGTTTCATGGAGAATTGTCTCTCTCAACACAAAATATGTATTATTATTATTCCCAACTCACAAACAAGAAATTTGAGGTGACAGAAAGTTGGATAAGGATACAAGAAGTAGTGAGGACAAGATTCAAATTCATATCTATATTTGAAAGCCCATGATCTTCCCACCATATACTGCCATGCAATGGA
Source organism: Mellivora capensis (assembly GCA_004024625.1). Taxonomy (NCBI): domain Eukaryota; kingdom Metazoa; phylum Chordata; class Mammalia; order Carnivora; family Mustelidae; genus Mellivora; species Mellivora capensis. Next base: position 62,189 of record PISX010010874.1, on the reverse strand, counting down.
AAGTCTACTAGAAACATAATTCATAATAATGATATTTTAAAACCTTGAATTAATAAGATAGCAAAAGCAGGAGCACCTGGGTGGCTCAGTTGGTTGAGCATCTGGCTCTTGGTTTCAGCTCAGGTCATGATCTCATGGGTTGTAGGATCAAGCCCAGTATATGGCTCCACACTCAGTGGGGAGTCTGCTTGAAGGTTCTCTCCTGCTGCCTCTCTTCCCCCTGCTCCCCCAGCTTGTGCACGCTCTCTTTCTCAAAGAAACAAATCTTAAAAAAAAAGATAACAAAAGCAAACTTAATATTTAAAAACTTACCAGAAGAAGTGGGATTTCTGCTGGACATGTAAATATATGTATTCATTCATTCTTTTACAAAAGTTACTAAAAACTTTTCATGTATCTTCTCTGTGGTAGGAATGGATGAAGAGCATGAAGAGAAAGCAGGAGATAAATGAGGAAAAAGGAATATTCTGGTAAGTGAAATACCTCAGTATCACTTCACAGAACAGTGCTCTGCATTGCTGAACTCAAAACTTGAGACAGTAGAACTTTGACATCCAGAAAGGTTGCTTTTCCTGAACTCCTAATCACTTTAAATTGAAAGTCACTTTGGTCTTCTTCTAGTGGCCTCTCTGGATCTTTGGTTTCATTGAAGTGTAACCTGGGGAGCGTCTGTGGAAATTTATCATTGCTTTAAACAAGAAGATACATTTGATTCAGAAACAATCTTTTTAAAGTCCAAATGTTAAAAGACACTTGGAATAAATTACGATGTGACGTGTTGGAAGAATTCTTTCAATCTGAACTCATACTCATGCAAAAGGACAAACTCGTTAAGTTCTCAAAAGTCTCCAAGGAAAATGATGATGTTCGAGTGCTAAATTGTGACACTTCCATGTTTCTGGTAAAAGGTGAGAATGTAAAAAATTTTTGATTCTTTGAATCACTTATCTAAACACATTATTATCACAAAAAATTATGGTTGTCGACCTTGGAGCAGAAAAATTCTCAGCTTTCAAAAAGCCTGGGGAAAATAATAAGTGTGAGCCTCTTTTACCTGCCCCATTCCTGTCTAATCCATTGATCTCATCTTATGATTTTATTATAACTCCTTTTGGGTTGACTCCTAGAGATCTTTGTTTGAAATTAGGTTTACATTGAAAATAAAAAAAATATGCTTGTGTATCTGTGCATATATAAAAATGTTCTAGAAGCATGTTTATCTACCCAAATGTGAGCTCTGATCCTTGGCCTGTGGGATCACAGGCCATTCTTTGTATCCTCCCCTGATGTTGGGTTGCCTTCGTGGAGAAGGACTTTTCTCTTGCCTCTGCCTTTCCACTTTGCAGTTTGCCTCACCCTGTGTTATATTCTTTGTTCTTGCAAACAGCATGTGCATACGTCTGCCTTATTACTAATGGGGGAGTATTTGGGGGTGACAGAGGAAAGGAAAAGTGGGGATGTGAAAGTAACTGGGATGCCAGCCTGGCCAGGAGATTTTTCCCTTGTGCCTCTTAGGGTGTTTAAAGGAATAGAGTTGTTCAGGCCTTTCTTTCTGTTAATTCATTTGACATTTATTTACTGAGTGATCTTATGTGCCAAGCACTTTCTAGGTACTGGGGATCTAGTACTAAACAAAGCAAATTTCCTTCTTTCATGGAATTTACATTCTATAAGGCAATTGAAAAATTAAAAAAATTGAATATGTCACATCATGAAAAATGATGGGAAGAAAAATAACCTGGGATGAAGCAGATGGAGAGTGAGGGAAGATGAAGGTGAAGGAGGTATTTTCTATCAGTGAAGAGGGAAATCCTCTCCTATGAGCGGTTATTTGAGTAGAGACCCGAAGGGAGCAAGGGAAGGAGCTGCTATTCCAGGAAGAGAGAATAGCACACAAGGTCCCAAGGTGTCTATCCTTCGGCTTTTCAAGGAGCAGAAGATAGGTCACTGTATAGGGCAGAGAGAGCATACTGGGGAGTGTAGAAGAAGACAGAGCAGTATCTGGGCTCCAGGATGTAAAGCCTTGCTGGCCACATTGTGGTGACTTGTAAATTTTACTTGAGTGACATAGGAAGCTGCTGAAGAGTTTTCAATGGGAAAGTGACCTGATATGATGTATTTTAGAAGAATCATTGTTATCCTGTCAAATATAATTTATTTGAATACAGTAGACAGTGAGTTCCAGCACTTAATGATCTCTTTTTCATTAAGTGTTGAAGAAATAAATCATTAATATGTTATTTGGCATGTTTAAGAATTATATTCAGTGTTGCAATAGATTAAGAAGTGATGTTTTTCTGGAGGAGAAAATAACCAAAGAGAGATTAAGGAACCCATTTGCCCTTATCTAGCTGATGGATACCAATTTAGTTCCCATGTGTAGGTGTGTGAGAAATATAACTATTTTCCTGCAAGTATACTCCTAGTATCTTCTGATGGGAATTTTGTGATGGGAATATTATGATGGGAATTTCTTCTTATATCTGTGTGTCACATGAGTGAGAGGCAGTGACTCTCCAAGCGTGGTCCCCAGAGCAGCGATAGCAACATCACCTGAGAACGTGTTAGAAATGTAGATTCTTAGTTCCTGCCCCGGACTTGCTGAATCCGAATCTGTATGCTAGCAAGCTCTTTAAGGGAACTCTAATGCATGTTAAAATTTGAGAATAACCCCATTATGCTGTCACGTCATGGGTGGGGCTTCTGGTCTGTGTTGCCATCAGTCTGTAAGGGCATCACTGAGAACTCTGACATTCGGCTGTAAATCCATGTGGGGCCCAGGTTTGTCCCTCATTTCTGACTGAAAGATCTTTCCAGTCAAGTTCTTTCTTAGCTAATTTCTGTGCCATTCTTAGCTACCGTGCTTACAAAGGTTCTACTGCAGCTGTATCACACGGGGCCATGGGAATTTTTTTGGTGTTATTGAAACTCAGTCTACTTAGGGGGCTCTCTCGGATTTACAAAATTATTCAACCACTTCCTTGTTTACTTGGTAGCTTTGAGAACTTGTTCCCATGTGTCCATTTTTCTTAGGAGGTCCTTGTGTTTTCACAGACTTAGCCTAAGAAAGGGAGCCCAAATTCTCTCTGTTCTCAGATTGCCCCAAACTTAACTGAAATTTCTGTTCCAAAATGGGTTCCTGGATGCTAGGACAGCTTCAGGATTTCTTCTCAGGACCCACCAGTGTCTGAGCTCATTTTACTTGCCATCTCCCTCAGTTATTAAGGCAATACTTTGTAGGTTCAGGCAGGAAAATTTGCCTTGCTTTGGAAATAACTCACCTATAGCACAGGCCATCCATCATCAAGGTCGACAAAGACACTTTGGGGAAAGATTGCAAATGGTATCTTCTCCCCACCTAACTGACAAAATCACCATACTGCTTTAAATAATTAATGGAAAAATATTAAGATTGTGGTGCAGCTTCTTTTAAGAAACTTACCTGTGGGGGCTCCTGGGTGGCTTAGTTGGTTATGTGGCCAACTCTGGATTTCAGCTCATGTTGCCATCTCAGGGTGGTGAGATCAAGCCCCACATTGGCTCTCTGCTAAACAGAGAGTCTGCTTGAGGGTTTTCTCTCTCCCTTTTCCTCTGCCCCTTACCCCAAATAAATAAATAAATAAATCTTTAAAAATAAAAAAAGAAATTTACCTGTGTATGTGCCAGATGCCTGTCCGGTGGTTCTTAGATACCCCAAATTTGGGAAGCCTGGGACTGTGTCCATAAGATAACTTAAGTTGCCCACCACTTTTCTCTCATTGATTGCTGCCAAATGCTTCACGGGCCCAGCGAACCATGATGCTGACCTTTTTGTTATGACTGCATCATTTATATAGTAAGTCTGCCTTTTTTTAGCTTCATTAGCTTGCAACAATTAAAGTATATTAGGTATTATAAGTTATAAAGGCATTGTAAACATGAATGCAAATAAATGAATGAAATTCTGGTTGTGAGCTGATCTGGATAATCAAAAATGCTTTATGATAAGTTTAAAAATTAACTTGGGTATGAAATAAAAAAGTAAAAAAAATAAAAATTTTGTTGACTTCCAAGAGGAAATTTTAGAACCTTCAAGGGATTCTTGGAATCAAGTTAAGAATACTTTCTTTGAGTGTCTGGGGTCAGTAGTTTTTTTTTATGTGTCACGGAACCATACTTTTCAGTTCTGTCATGCTTCTTTCTCCTCTTCCCATCCCACTTTTCCTGTGTGGATAAAATGTATTTGTGCATTTTTTACAGGGGGGAGTACATGATTTTATTTCTGGAGGGAAACTAGCCTATACTTGGATGTGAAATGAAAGGGTTCCTGGGGATGATGAGGCTGATTGCACTTGAAGAAGTGTTTTTACAACAGGCTGGATATCATCAATCCTTACAAATATGTGACTTGTAATCACTATTTTGGAGGAAAAAGTTATGCCAGTTCATTTTTAGTCTTGCTGTAATCCATGGTAATTTGGAGTGGCCAGAACCTAATCATGCCCACTTTTGATAGACTTTCAAAATGAGGCATCTTCTTAGCTCTCAATCCTCACAAGACACCCACATAGAAGGAGCTCGGAGCTCATAGCACAACCTCAAAATATATGCCTCCCTGTTCTATTATAAGGCGCTAGACTGTCCCTAGTGGGTTTTTTTTTTTTTTTTAATTCTCCAGATACCTTTCTACAGTGGACAATCATGGCTTTCACTAATACTAAAGTTGAGTGTTTTGAAATGTAGGCGAGGGATTAATCCTTTGCAAAATATTTTTTTAAAGTTCTGTTCTTTTCTAATCAATAAATTGTTGATTTATTTATGATCTAGAGGCCTCTCAGACTATCTCCTGGCTACATTTTTTTTTTTTTTGACTACATCATTACTGAAGCCAAGCTGATTAAGACTAATTTTGGTTAAAATAAATTCGTGCCTGGGCAGACAACCAATGTGCATAGTTTCAACCAGAGGCAATTAAGTGAAATTTATGTTATGATGGAGACTTAATAACAACAGCAGTATTTGACATAATTTTGATGAACCAATGGCAACATAATGTTCCCAGTGTGTCAGACTATCCTAGAATTTATTTGCTATATTTTATCTCACTTTAGAGTTACTGTTTGATTCTGACACATCATTCTCTCTGGTAATGGCTTCAGATCAGCCTGTCTGATTCATGGCAGCACAGAGAAGGTTTTCTTAAGAGCTGGTGGGATGATTGTTGAAAAAAACACAGAGAGACAGATGGTAGACTTTATTTTACTGGCTCATCTGTTTTTGTGGAGAATGATTATACATTAAAAATAAGTGGCACCAAAAGTCACATCTAACTGAGGTTCATCTCACATGTTTCCCTGTGGAGAACTTAAAATACAATGAGAGGGACAGCCTAAAACCTGAACAGGTATGGGGAGCAGACCCCTGAGGACAATGGTCATGATGTGACATGGGCTGGCACAGATCTGAGAGGTCATTTGCTCTGACATGTCTAGTCTTCTTACTACCTTGTTGTTTGTTAAGAGTTTAGTCTTTGCTTAAACACCTTGAGTGGTAGGGAACTCTGTATTTCTACTTGTAGACAGTTAATTGTGCCATAATTCTTCTTTCTTTTTAGCTCATACTGACTTCTGAGTACTGTCATTCACTAATCCTAGCTGTGCTCTTTAGAAGCAACACAAAACAAATTGATTTCCTGTTCTACCTGGCAAGCATCTTGGATTTGAGCTAGAATGACATGTCCTCTACAGGCTAAATGTTCCCAATTCCTTGGATCATTCTCTATATAAAATGGACTGTGTCCTAGCTCATCAGCCTTCTGAATTAGAGGACTTGGAAGAGATGGAAATAGTTCAGTTTAAATTAGCTTAACCTACTTACATGGCATAAACATTGAATATTCAATACCAAGATGATAAAAATAAGAGTCTTGTTAATTTGGTCGTAAGGATAAAGAAGGAGTAGTCACAACGAAAGCCCACTTCCCTGTTCTTGTTCCAGGCAGCACAGCCTTAGATCCAGGGCTTGTCTCTCTGCAGACACTTGTCAGATACTCAGGAGCTTTTGTGGTTCTATCCTGGACTTTTAAATAAAGTAAACCCATCCATTTATCACTCTGGACAAGGCTTATAAATGCAGGGATTTCTAGATGAGAGGTTTCCAGAACTCTGATGGAGGTTTAGCCATCTGTTGAGACGAGGATTTGCCTGGGGACTTTGGGGTGGCTGTGTGGGCACATCAATTCAACCAGAGCCTTTTGTTGGGGTTACATGTTGGGGTCTCACATTTGATATCTGTTGATTAGAAACATAGTTCTGCAGCTGGCAGATCATTTATCAATCAGGATGATTTACATCTTTCTCTCTTTTCTTCCCCTCCTCATCTCTGGGCCACTTTTGATTCCATCTCCCTGATTCTGAGGCGATAGATTGTGTGCCCACCAGAATTCTGTTACCTGAACATAGAAGGCCCATTATCACATAGTGGGGGGACTCAGGCAGTATGATTCCTGGCAGAGAGTAGGTTTTCACAACAAGGTAAGCCATTATTATATGCTCCAGTGTGACAGTGAGGAAGTCTGGAAGACAGCCTTTGGGTTGGCTGCTGGGACTATTGAGGGACAAGTAACTGAGGAGTGATACTTTTGTCAAGTGTTGGAGAAAATGAAAGTGAATTTTATGAAATGTTGGATTCTCATAAAGAAGCTTACTTACCAATGAATGATTCTTGGTGGTCTTGGGTTCTGTGTCTTTTGATATGATTTATTGTTACAGAGATTCTATTTGGTTTTCACTATAGGGAGTGGAAAAGAAATTCTGAAAGCTCTGTTCAAGGCTAACCATGCTCATAGAAAAATTCATAAAATCCTTAGAATTCAGAGAAACTGCATATCTGCAACAAATAAGATTGCAGTATCTTTCTAAGACTCGGTAAAAACGACAAGTGCCTTTCAAATCTCTGTATCCATTGGGATTTGTGGGCACAAGAATTTTCAAATTCTCTAACTTTAGGGTTTACTCTGTATGCATCTGCTTCCCTCATTGCAATTCGTGTTATGTGCAAGAAAGTTAAAAAAAAATAAAGGGAATATTATCAGTCTGTCTTGAAAGAAGAAAAGTATTCATTGCAACTTCACCTGACTTCATTTTTCATAGGCATTGTTTTCTCAAATGTTTGTACAAGAGTGAAGTTGTATATGAAAAAAATTTAAAAATCCACTGGCTTCTATAAAATATTCAGCTACGTATTTATGTAGAAGAAAATTTGCCCTTGAAATGAGCCACCTATAAGCAAAACTGCTAAGTATAATGAAAAGAACAGTCTGTATAGTTTTTTGATTACTGCAAAAAAATATAGCCAAGTGGACAGTCAATTTACATGACCAGTTTGTATTAAATTAAAAGCTCCTAGACACACAAATTCATGATATAGTGAAAATATAGGTTTGGTTCATTGGTTGAGTTTCATGATTTTCTTTGGAACTTGAAAGACTATGCTCTTTCTCCAAATAATCCAAAGAGCTTGTTGGCTGGAAGAACCCGTGTCAGATCATTACAGATCCTCTAAGCTCCATTTATCTGTCCATGGTCAGGGTGAGTTCTTTCAGCCCCTTTGCCAGCTGGTCTGGCACCTGTCTAGATGGGCTCTGCCGTTAGCCCTAGTTTTGAGAATGGGAGATGAGCACCAGTAGATAAATTCTTTTTTCCCCACTCTCAGATGAACTACCTTGAGATATAACTGTTCATCTGCCTTTAAAAACTAGCCTTGCATGACTGAATACTCTGGTGTGACCAGCACAGTAATGCACCCTTGTATTTACTCTCTTTCCTACCCTGCCTCATGCTCTTTCTCCTCCACTCTTGTTTCCTGTGGGGCTACTTGTCCTAATAGAACTGTAGCACATAAGCTCTGCTTTCTGGGGAACCATGCTAACACAGCTTTCTTCTACTTTTAATATCACGTCCTTGTGATGCCATTTTACCAATATGGACTTCATTTATGATTCATCAGTATATGATGTTAATGGATTCTGTCTTTCAAGACATAGAGCATTTTTGTGGTGCCCATGGATCCTCAGAGATATACATTCAAAGGGTATCCATAACACTCAGTATTTCAGTAGCTTTACTACTTTGGCTTTGGTTTGAACAAACAAATTGCACTTAGTGTGTCAGATCTTATGTACATTAACCCAGTGACAATTCCACTTATTTACAAAGCTAACGTGTCCTGAGTAGCTAAATATGAAGCCAGGATGATTTGTCATCTTGAGGTGGGAAAGCAAAGCAACTTTGTCCCCTGTCTTTTCTTCATCCTAGGTTATTGAAATTCTCCAGTTCTTGACATGACACCAGCTCCATAACCCAAATCAAGCTATTAGATATCACATTAATTTTGGGTTAGCTTTGCCTGTGTAAGTGGGTTAAGAACTCTTTCTCTCTGGCAAATAAATAAATAAAATCTTAAATAAAAAGGGGGATTAAGAATTGTACCTCGCTGGAATATATATGTAAAAAACCCTCTCCAAAACAAAAGGAATAAAGTAATTTCTTGAGGAAGGAAAATGTGTTTATTAGGATGAAGTTGAAAGGTATATAATGGGGCACCTGGGTGGCTTAGTGGGTTAAGCATCAGGTCATATGCCCAGGTTCCTGGGATTGAGCCCCACATCAGGATCCCCACTAAGTAGGGAGCCTGCTTCTCCCTTTCCTTCTGCCCCTCCCCCTGCTCATGCTCTCTTTCTCAAATAAATAAATAAATAAATAAATAAATAAAATATTTTTTAACAAGAAAGGTATGTAGTGTAGAAAAGAGACAAGTATAAAAGGTATATATAGTGATTTGAATAGAGAGCAAGAGGACTCAGGAAGTGGTACTCTGAACTGATGTAGCCCAGGAAAATAATAAATGCTTGCTCCATCTTACCTGGACCGGCCTCCTTTGCGAGCCAAGGTAGAATATAATCAGACACTTCCTTTGGAAAGTGTTTATTTGGTTCATGTCCTGGTCAAATTGCCCTGAGTTTCCTCTGTGTTAAGGAGACTCCATTGCCTTACTGAAAATGGATGTACTCTCAGTCTTAGCTATTGGTGTGGACATTTTTGTTGCTTTTGATTGCTTGCTGTTCCTCCCCACTTTTTGTAGTAGCAAGACATAGAATTTTCTTTGAGGAATCATCCCTGACCCAACTGTTGGTCCATAGTTTACATAGGACTTATTATCTTACCATGCCCCACCAGTTCCAGGATTTTAGAGGATTAATCTAATTAGCATATATGTCCTCCTAAGCACAGTGATTGGCTTAGGAATGGACATGTGACTGGATTTGGGCCAATGAGGATTAAGTCCAGGATTTTTACTGAAACTGCTGGGGAAAAGAAACACTCTTTCAGTTGATTTGGAGCTTTACAACTGATCTTGGAGGTAATGGGGGGGGGCACCATAAGTTAAAAGGCTATGTCAACATAAAGTCTTCATGAAAGATACTTCTACAGAGGAAAATCTACACAGAGAATTGAAAAGGGCTATCTCCTGACTAGTACTGATTTAGCAGTCAGATCCAGCTGTACATGAAGCCTGAGGTTTTCAGATATTACAGTAAATAAATTCCCTTTATGCATAAGCCAGTTTTATTTAGCTTTTTGTTACTCATCACAGAGAGAGTCCTAATTAACATGTGTTCAGGGTAATGGGGATAGAGATGTATGTTGATAGCCGAGATGAGTATAATTCCATTAATAATATTTTGGAACGTTTTGAGAGAAGGCAAATAGTCCTTGAGTTGAAAAATTTAATTCTTCCTCCCCCCAACCCTTCTCTGTGGCCCCTTCTGAAAAAGTAGTCCCTCATTAGCCTTTTACTTCTCCCCCCACTTCTGTGCCTTCCTCCTAAGGAACTTTTTTTATTTTAGTAGATGCTCATGAAATAAATCCCCTTATATCCCTGTTTCCCTCCCTTTGGAGGCAGCTGAGATGAGAAGAGCAGGCAATTCTATGCTTATTTAGAAAATAATAATATTTAAAGAAAGAGACAGGCAAGTATGTCGGTTATAAGCTTTTTCTTTTTTTCTTTTTTAGAATTGAAGCTTATGAGTTTATCTACGCCCACTATATTCATAATTACAATTTAATATCTGCATACAAAAGCTATGTAAAAATTCATTTTTCCCAAATATACAAATTTTCTTTTTGGATAGTTTAAAACATTTTGATCACAGATTTTAACAGAGTTTTAGGCTGAAAAAAATATTACCAACCTAGCAATATCACTTAACACTGTTTGCAAAACACATATCTTCCCATGACTGTAAATCTTTTCCTATTCTGTAGTATTTTTCTGATTCTCAGGGCATGAAGACATTATGTCAGGGGAAACGTGTTTTCTCTGGGGAAAGCATAGAGAACTAACTTGGCTCTATAATCCAATGAAAAATGCCAAGTTAATTAGGAAGAACCAAAACAAAGAAGTGGTATAAGGTCAGCTCATTCATGCCCTTACATCTTTTATAGCAACAATACTTGTGTAATTAAATAAAGTGTAGTCTTTTGTCTTACATTGTGCTCCGTAATTTACATGAGTATTGTCTGCATCCTGAGAAGGACAGATTTATATTTGATTGTCTTGTGCATAAGGTGGGTCAGCTTTAACTGTGCAACAGAAAGCCACAAACAGCGTTTTACCTGCACGATATTGCTCTTGAAGGCGGCATTAATTAATGTGGAAACACACTAGAAATGCACACTTTTTGCATTTGCAAACATTTATACAGCACAGTAAAAATTCTGTGATAAGGCCAAACCTTTTTTCCCCCAGTCTGTTTTTTTTTTTTGTGTCTGTTTTTAATGTATTTTTTTTTAAAGATTAAAGTAAAATGTTTCAATTGTAAAAAATACACACCGGGCAAATCCTTACCTGGATAATAAATATCTACATCACAGTACAATAAAATTTCTTCTCTATAAAATTTAAATATGGATTATAATCTATCACTATCAAAAGAAACACTATGCTAATATTTCCATATTATTAAAATAACAGGAAAAATTACAAGCTTATTTTAGAACCTGATGCCATAGCTGTTGGAAAGGGCAAAGAGATTCAAATGTCTGTAAGCACTCTCCTTTGGGAGAAGAACTGCGGCTTGGTTATTCACTTAAATTCAGTTTGTGAAAAAGGTTTAGCCTTACAAATGCTGGCTACATTTCAAAAACCATAAGACCGATTTCATAATTTATGACTCATGCATCAAAAGGTCAATATGACACAAATAGGTTAGAGTTCCAGAGAATAAAAATGGATCACTGACAATGACATGCTTTGAGGGTTCTCAGCAGTTCTGTGGAGGCTGAGTCTCTTAGGGGCTTAGTGTTGTGGAGGTGCCAAGACTTGGGCACCTGTCCACAGAAGAGCAATGAGAATGGCGTTGCTGGAGCAGAGCCGAGCCTGGCGGTCCACCCTGATGACCGATGACCGCGCTGCAGACGGAAGAGGTGTCACTTGGGGCACAGGTGAGGGGGTATCACTGAGCTGAGGCATCAACACGGCAAGCACGTCATTGAGGACCAAGGCTCATTTGACTAGAAAAAGCTCTGAGGCAGCACGTGGTGTTTTGAGCAGAATCATAAAGAAGAAAAGATCTTATTTTTTTCACTATTTCTGGAAATACTGCACATCTAAATTGAAGAGCAAAGTACACTTGAGGATTACAAACACACACGCGCACACACACACACGCCCCCCCACACCACTCATCCCCCAAAGTGAAGTGATTTATAAATAAGAATCCCAGTTGTACAGGTGTGTTCTCCTTTACTGGGATGTCTCCCCTCTGTGAGGGGTTTCAATCAGGTCCACACTTGATATGAAAGCCCAGACAATATAAGAGAAAATGTAAAAAAAAAAAAAAAAGAAAAACAAAAAGAAAAAGAAAAAAGAAATCCAGGGTAAATCCCTCCTGATTGAGTTTTATGAGATGGAGTCTTGAGATGCATTAAGTACCTCAACTGGTTACAGAAGAATGAATCATTTTGACCCCAGGGTCATGATCCTTTGAGTCTTTACAGCTTTTCTTTCAAACTGAAGTACTTTAAGGAGTGTCCTGCTCAGCATAAAGTATTCGGCCTACAACAAGAGTTTTAGATCAGCAGTTTGCCTATTTAAGCAGTCATATAGGGAACTGAGGATCAAACATAAATTTACTTGGGGCTGGCTGGATTACTGTAGATATACTGTAGCATTTGGCCAATGCCCAGTCATGGTTAATCCCCAAAGCATTCAGATTTAGCCTTAGATCAGGCTCTGTACTTATATTTGAATCTGGGTGTGTCTCATGTACTACGGAAACTCTCTCAAACAAATTGAGGTAACTTTCCCAGGCTTGAAGGCTTGATGTCCAACGGGTCTGTGAACCCTCCACTACCCCTCCTGCTCACCTTCCTCTCATTCCCTTCTGAGAGAAAACTTGTCCTACACTGCAGAGCTTTTCAGAGTTACCCTTGAGTGTAGAAGGTAATTCAGCATTATATTTCAAAGAGTACTTCTCCAAGGAGAGTCAACAGAGAGAGATGGATTGCTAACAAAGCAAGGACTTCAGGAGACGGGCTAGAGGCTGCCTTAGAGAAAACAAAACAAAACAAACTGTAGATAAAGTCAAAGCAGGTAATCTGCCCATGAATTTCATGTTTATAATTTTAATCTCTTCCCTTACTTCCTTTCTTTGCTCAGCTAGTTCTGTGGCCATATTCTTGTTTCCTCTGAAGCCAGTATTATCACTTTCGTGTATGAAACATATCTTTTTCCTTCCAGATTATTCCCAGTCACACTTAAGTTTTTCAGTGCTGTTCCTCTCCTTTTTCCAATGCCATCCTGCCTTTCTCTACACAGTTGATAAATAGTATATCAAATTCTTATTTTGACTCAACACCAAATATGCTTTCCCTAACTGTTGAGGGCCATAATTTCTGTTTAATAAAGCTAGAAATTTGAATAATAAAGAAACCATCAAAAAGGAACAGATCCCCCCTCACCCCCAAACTAGTACAATATTAAGGATGGGAAGAATTTTAAAGTTCATGACTTTCTCCCAGGTGAGAAAACCAAGACCAAAGGTCACAAATCCACCAGTTGACTGAGTACAGACTAGAACTCAGGCACCCTGACTCTGAGCAAGTTAAAAAAGTTAGTCCACTTGGTTTTCACAGTGACTTGCATTCCCTTTTTTTTTTTTTTTTGTTTTTTAGTTAAATCTCACTGATATGGCTTATTTCCCCCGATATTTCCAGGATAAGGCAGTTCAAGGCAGGTAAAGGAGTAGTTCATGTCTACTATGCCAGTGAAGAACAAGATACATTCAATTGCATGGGTACATTCTTTGCCCATTTTCTTAAGTTGAAATGATCAGGGATCACCATGGGTTTTCTAGGCACAACCTACTATAGTGTTTATCATCAGGGAGGAGGATGAGGCAGGGAAAGTGAGCGTTCATGTACGTGGTCTGCAGGTATCTTCTGTGAAATATATGTCAGGGCAATGCTCTAGGAGGGACAGGAAGGGTCAGTGGCCAGACTAGTCTTTGTTCAGTGATAGTCAAGCCTGGGAGTCAGAGGGAAAAGGCGACTAGGTAACATTTATTTGTAGAGCAAAGAGCTTGAGGATCTAAGACCAAAGGGAACCATCAGCACATGAAGAGACTCTGAGAACACTGCACTTCCTTCAACTCAGAATGCACCACACTTATCTCTCAGAATTCCTCCAGAACAAGACTCAAATTTCAGCTTGTTCTCTCTCCTTGATTAGAAGATTTAATCCGTAGGGAAATATGTTGTCAGCTCAGCAAAGATGCAGTCAGGATTAAACAACTTCAGAAGTTTGAGAGATGACAGATCAGATGTCATTGAAAAGTGGTAACACTCTGTAAATCGGTTTGATTTTGGTAGAAATTTTCTCTGAGCCTAAACTGTAAAGTAGTTTTCCTACTCTGAGGTAACACCATGTGGATTTTTGGAAACTGTTGAGTCATTGACATTAGTGAAGCTTTCTAATTTCTTTGGGCTTGCTGAGGAAAATTGTTTCCCTTGTTGGCTTCAGTCAGTCAGATACCTGCACATCTTTGAGTCACACCCTTGTATAGCTTGAATGAAATCATAGGATTATAAAAATTAGAGTGAAAGGACAGCTGATTTTTGAGGAACAAATATTTCTATACATTCCAAGTTATGCTGCCAGGAGAGAATGAAGAGTGCTGAAAACAACATGCTCTTGAATAGATAAAAACCAGTTCAGACCTTTCCCTAGAAAGCTGAAAGCCACATCTAACCAAAGGTGGTTTGCACTATACTAATTTGAGCCCTGCAAAAATCAGGACCAGATCCAGATGACCGTATTATCTTGGTTTTAAGGCTTCGTTAGTCTTCTGCCACACCATTTTGCTTGCTTCAGTCTCTGACCAGGGACAGATGGGAGCTGGTGATGGCTTGGTGCTGGTGAATTAATGATTGTCCCCATCCCACCTCCACAACTGTAAAATCTTCAAAGCATTCACATCAAAGGACAGGAGAACAAAATGCAATAGTTACAAGTACCCGCATTCAAGGGGCAATTTCATCCATGTCTATGCTAAGGACTACCTCCCTTTACCCCCAAATAGTCCCTCCCAACACAAAGAAACAGAGGAACAAACAAAAAAGATCTAGGCAATGGAATGAAATGACACCCAGTAGTGCTGTAGGAATTATGAGAATGAAGTCAGTCAGTCTAATCCTCAAATACTTCCAAGAACAATGGGGGAAAGAGTTCCGTGGGGCATTCCACCTTCATGTGCAGGAAGCGGCTGGCATGGCAGGCTCCAATCATCCGCAGGTCTGTCACCTTCATCAGGAGTTTTGGCCAAAAGTGTGTCACATGATGTTTTCGGTAATTGATATAGTGTTCAAAGGCCAGCAGGAAACTATCTTGGTATTTTTCTATTCTTTCAACGCAGGCAAGCCCTGGGCGGTCTGAAGAGAAGAACAAAGATGGATGTTAATTCCAAAGTGGAAAAAGGAGAAAACCCTGCTCTGTCCAGTTCAAGCCTTTGAGTGTGAAGTGGGCAGAACTGGGGACCTATCAACTCCTAGGAATGAGCATGGATGCAACATGAACTCTGGGGCCTCAGGGAACACGGTCTCAGGAAGTATCACAATGTTTACACAAAGGGAGTCAGTACTTTGTTCAGATAAATGTGTCTAGGTTAGACAAATAACCTTGTTGGGTGGGAATGGCATGCCTCCCTCCCTCTTAGGATACAGAAGGAGAATTCTCACCTCTAGAGTTGAAATACTGTGCATAATAAGGGGAAGATTTTGAGTTTCCATGGCTGCCTGGCAGAGAGGGGAAGACAAGCATGGACACACAGAGGAGGGGAGATGTGAGAAGGGACTGGAAACATTGTAGGAGGCGTGAATGCCAAAGGAGGAGTGTCAGACAATAAGACATTCTTACAGAGACAAAGAAGCTCAATATCCAATTTTAGTTTTCTGGGTTGTAATGAACTACACCTTCTTATCTCTTGTACAGGTGATAAAACTGCTACCTGTAGCAGCCTTTTATTGGTGGTGTTTTGGGGAATTAAAGTGATAAGAAAAGATATGAGCCATGCTAGTATCACCCTGTGCAGAGAAGAGAAGAATACAGTGGGAAGCGGGAGCAAGAGGAGACCATGACTGTGTAATGACCCTGAAATCTTCCCAAGTCTTGGGAGGGCTGCTGGCCTTCCTGATATATGTGGGAGGGGACTTATGACAATTTCACAAAAATGATAAAGAGATGTGGTGAGAAGTTTAGATGACTGGGGAACATCCAGGCTGCAAACACTTGGAGTACAAAAGTGGGTACAGAGGGAATGTACCTCAACATAGTAAAGGTATATATGACAAGCCCCTAGCTAACATCATGTTCAGTGGTGAAAAGCTGAGAGCTTTTCCTTTAAGATTAGGAACAAGACAAGGATTCCCATTTTTAACACTTTATCCCACATGGTACTAAAGTTCTAGTTAGAGCAATTAGGCAAGAAAAAGAGATAATAGGCATCCAAATTGGAAAGGAAGGTAAAACTCACTATTTGCAGATGAGACGATATTATATATAGAAAATCAAGACTTTACCAAAAACCTGTTAGAATTAATAAACAAATTCAGCAGGATACAAAATTAATATACAAAAAATCTGTTTTGTTCCTATAAACTAATAATGAATTATCAGCAATAGAAATGAAGAACACAATCCCATTTACAATAGTGTCAAAAAGAATAATATACTTAGGAATAAATTTAACCAAGGAAGTAAAAGACCTATACACTGAAAACTATAAGACATTGATAGAAGAAGTTGAAGGAGACACAAATAAATGGAAAGATATTCTGTATTCATGGATTGGAAGAATTAATATTGTTAAAATATGCATCCTACCAAAAGTGGTCTACAGATTTGATGCAATCCCTATCAAAATTTCAATGGTATTTTCACAGAAATAGGACAGAGAATCCTAAAATTTGTATGGAAACACAGAAGACCCTTAATAACCAAAGCAGTCTTGAGAAAGAAGAACAAAGCTGAGGGCATCATGCTCTTTTGATTTCAAACTAAATTACAAGGCTATAGTAATCAAAATGGTATGGTATTGGTATAAAAGTAGATGCAGAAGTCAATGGAACAGAATAAATAGCCCAGAAATACACTAATGTATATATGGTCAGTTAATTTATGACAAAGGAACCGAGAATAAACAATGAGGAAAGGATAGTCTCTTCGGTAAATGATGATGAGAAGACTGGACAACCACATGCAAAAGAGTGAACCTAGACTCCTATCTTTTTTTTTTTTTAAGATTTTATTTATTTATTTGACAGAGAGAAAGAGAGAGATCACAAGTAGGCAGAGAGATAGGCAGAGAGAGAGGGGAAGCAGGCTCCCTGTGGAACAGAGAGCCTGATGGAGGCACTCGATCCCAGGACCCTGAGATCATGACCTGAGCTGAAGGCAGAGACCCAACCCACTGAGCCCCCCAGATGTCCCTAGACTCCTATCTTATACTATACACAAAATTAACTCAAAACAGATTAAAGACTTGAATCTAAGACCTAAAACCACAGAACTCCTGGAAGAAAACAGAGGTGGTAAGCTCCTGCACATTAGTCTTGGTGATAATTTTTGTGGGTCTGATTCCAAAAGCAAAAATAAAATGGGACTACATCAAACAAAAAAGCTTCTATACAACAAAGGGAAACCATCAAAAAATAAAAAGGAAACCTATGTAATGGGAGAAAATATTTGCAAATAATATATCTGATAAGAGGTAAATATGAAAATATAAAAAGAACTCCTACAACTCAGAATTGATTAAAAACTGGACAGAGGATCTGAAGAGACATTTTTTCCGAAGAAGACATATGGATGGCTAATAGGCACATGTAAAGATGTTCAACATCACCAATCATTAGGGAAATGCAAATCAAAACCACCATGAGATGGAATGGCAGTTAATCAAAAAGACAAGAGATAATAAATGTTGGCAAGGATGTGGAGAAAAGGGAATCCTTGTGCACTATTGCTGGGTTTGCAAATTGGTACAGCCACAATGGAAAACAATATGGAGGTTCCTCAAAAAATTAAAAATAGAATTACCATATGATCCAGTGGTATTTATCCAAAGAAAACAAAAACACTAACTTGAAAAGATATATGGACCCATGTTCATTGTAGCATTATTTACAATAGCCAAGATATGGAAACAACCTAACTGTCCATCCAAGGACAAATAGTTAAAGAAGATGTGGTATATACATACAATGGAATATTAGCCATAAAAAATGAATGAATTCTTGCCATTTACAACAATATTGATGGACCTTGAGGACATTATACTAAGGAAAATAAGTCAGAGAAAGACAAATACTATATCATCTCACTTAGATGAGAAATCTAAAAACAAAGAAATAAACAAATAAAACCAGGCTCATAGAAACAGAGAACAGATTGGTGGTTGCCAGAGGCTGTAGGCTGGGATGGGCTTAATGAAAGAAGGGGGTCTAAAGGTACAAACAAACTTCTAGTTATAAGAAAAATAAGTCTTGGAAATGTAATGTATGGTATGGTGACTATAGTTTGATACCTACTGCATATTTGAAAAGTTACTAAGGGAGTAGAACTCAAAAGTCTTCATCACAGGGAAAAAAATTTGTAACTATATATGGGGGCAGACATTATCTAGACTTATTGTGGTGATCATTTTGCAATATATACAAGTATTATGTTGTACATCTGAGACTAATATGATGTTATATGTAAATTATGCCTCAATAAAAACCCCCCAAAATAATAATTTATAAACCTGGCTGGATTCCTCATATAGCTCCAGGGAGCCTGACCACCCCACTGCCCAGTATACCTCCTTTTGCTCTATGTGGCTTTGATCAAGTTAGTTCACACTTCAAGTGTCCAGTTATTGAAGGATCTGTGCTAGTATAAATCAAAACAGGGTTCTGCTTAATCTATAAAGAAGGCTCAGCACTGATGTCTCTCAATCCACTCTTTTGAGTTTAAACAAAATATATGGGCTTTTGGCATCCCCTGTTTGGCTTGAATTGTCATTTGTGCATTCTTATGTTATGGTTTCCTTTGTGTTTGACGATGCTGCTCTGTGTCTCCTCAATCCTTCTCCCTCCCTCTCCCTTCTCTTCTCTCTTTCTTTGAGTGTGACAGAAGAATTCTCCACAGGATCCTTTTCCTTTTGATCTAAACAGAAAATCAACATAATACTGCTCTGGATGTATTCCTTCAAGGGCGGGAGGGATAACCTGGGTTTTGTGGTCTCAAAATTCTGTCCTTTGATGAGAAATAAAGGTAAGGTGGTCATATAAATGACACAGAGAAAATGAAAGGACATTTTGATCATGTTCACATGGTGCTAAGCATGTTTATGAAGAAATATTTTAAAGGTCAAAGACTGTTTTTAACTCCTGAAGACAGAATTTCTCAAAGATACACCCTTCAGATCATTTCCATTTTAGCTCTCTGCTCATCACTGCAGGACCAAAGAACTTAGTGGTAGCAGCTCCTGGAAGAGGCTTTGAAGAAGAGGCCTAAGATACTGTGCCACACAGAACAAGGCTTAGAGGATAACCTCGAGAAGGGCTGGAGCCGAGAAGCACCGATATGGGGCTATCATGTGCCAACATAAAGTGTCTTGTAATCTTTTTCTGGTCCTGGCAGTATTGATGAAAAATGCCCCGGTCATTAGGGTGGAGAAGAGTTTTAAAAGGTTTTAGTAAGTCATGTGGCTGCCAGGTGGTGACTGTTATCAGAATCAGAGGATGGGGAAGAATCATCCAGTTAAGTGCTTGATAGAGTTTGGTATCACAACTTTTGCCTTCTTAACATACTCCTTTTATTTACCTTACCGAGATTATTTGCTTAACAATCTGTTAAAATTAACTCACTACAGAGGAAACACTGTATTATTCAGTAAATAAAAATCCATTTGCCATACATAGACGATAACCACCAAAATGGGTGTGTGACAAAAATTTTATTAAACTTTGGCTACAGATTCTTGCTGATGACTGTGCCCAAGACCCACTCTGTCTGTTAAAAAGGAAGGTCAATGAGTTTAGAGAGGCATTCAGGACAGATTGGCATCAAAATGAATCTCTTTGCTCGCCTTATTTAGGAGATATAAGCAGAAAGAAAATTCTCAGAGAAATAGCTTTCTCACTGTGTGGTTCAATGTTATAAAATTGTCTTTGTAGCACTATAATTAAAGCTAAAAAATTACCTTGAATCTCCCCTCCAGGAATATAATTCCCATGTATTTAGTTCAATTTCTTTATTTTAAAAGACACTGAAACCCAGAGAAGATAAGGGGTTGACTCAAGGTCACATAGTGAATCCTTAGATAAGTTATCCATTTTTTTCTTTAGGAATAATTCTTGTGAAGGACTGAGGACCCCAGTTTCTCACTGTTGACTAGAGACCCCCCTCAGCTCCAAAAGGCCACATGCAGGTCCCTGCTATGTGAGTTTTCCCAAATGGTTGCTTACTTCAGCCACCCAGCAAGGAGAGTCTCCGGAGCAAGTCTATTAGCAAGAAGGGATCTTATATAACATAATGCAACCTCATCACATGGGGGTGACATTGAATTCATCATATTCTATTGAAGCAAGTCACAGGTTCTGCACACACTCAGTGGGAAGGGATTGTATAGGGGTGTAAACATCAGAAGGTGGGAAACCTGGGGGGTACCCTGCCTCTTGTCTGCCACAGCATACAGCTGGGTTCCTTATGCTACTAGCACTTACATATGTTTGAGATTTTTCCTAATAAAAAGAATTTTTTTAAAAAATGTCTGCCACACCTAAATGCTATGTAGTAAACACACTTCAAGATGAGCTTAAAAAAAAAAAAAAAAGGAATTCTGAGTGAACCAGGAAGTGTGAACTTTATAAAGGGTTCTCACTGTATTTGTGACTGATAATTTACCCATCTGTTTAGTGATTTAGCCAATAAACGTTTTTCAAATTCTACTAAACACTGGCTTAGGCAGTAGGTGTATAATTAGACATATTTCTGTCTCAAAAAATAAACAGTCCAGAGGGAGAGGTGGATAAGTTAAGCTGATAGCTATAATGCAGAGTAACAAGTGCTAAGGCACATCTAAGCTGATGGCAATCTGAAAAGGCACAGGAGGCCTCTGAAACTACCTTCTATTTATTTTTTATTTAAAATTTATTTATTTATTTGAGAGAGAGAGCACAAGTTGAGGGGGAGAGGAAGAGGGAGACAAGCAGTCTCCCCGCTGAGTAGGGAGCCCTATGTCCTGATCCCAGGACCCTGAGATCATGACCCAGCCAAACCCAAGAGCAGCATGCCCAACTGACTGAGCCACCCAAGCACCCCACTACCTTCTATTTAAAGATTAGCTTTCCTTAAAGAGTTTGTCGATTTTGCATTTCTTACTTATTATGACATGATCTCTGAAGAGAAAAGTGTCAGCATTATTATCCACTCTTCACTGAAGGAGTCTGAAGTCCTGATAATGAGCTTGGGGTAGGTTAAAGATGGCTATAAACTCTACCATTTTTCCCATCTAGGGGTGGGCTCTTGACTCTGGGCTGGTGCTGGGTCTTGTTTGGACCAATAGTATGTGGCAGAAGTGATGCTATATGACTCTAACCTGAGCCTCTGCAATTTTGCTTTCATGTACTTGGAACTCTCCTTCTTGGAATCCACCAGCCATGGAAGAGTTCAACTGGCCCGCCAGAGGAGAAGCTGAATGGAGAGAGGCCTGAAGCAATGTCTGAGATCTCAGCCCCAACCCCCGCTAAATTTAAGCCACAAAATTTTGGGATGGTGTACTATTTAGCAATAAATAGCTGAAAGTTAAGTTTTAGCTAAGCCATAAAAATTTCAGCTTTCACTCATGATTTCCTTAACCAGAACTTAACACGGAGTGGTGTGGTCACTCATACCCATATCCTGCATACATAAAACCAGAAGGGGTCAGGGTTGGCCAATGACTATGAGGCAGGCTGGGTGGTGTCCATTGAGGGTAGACCATTTCATAGAGTCTTTAAAATGGCTTCTTTGGGTTCTTCTTACTATCCTGAGACTTCAGGAAGCATCAGATACCTGACACCCCCCTTCAGTTCCCAGTTCATTGGCAAAACCCCAATTGCTTGCTGAAAGAGAGTGAGCTATGATTCTGAAGCTAAAGGGGAGGTGGGGGACTGGGAACTCATCAAATGATTTGAATTAGCACCAGGCACATAAAAGCTCTTGTCACCCAGTAATGAGTCTGGGAGCACTTACCTGAAGACATTAGCAGGACCGCCTGAAGGAGAGCTACTTCAGTGTCATCCAGGTTGAAAGAAGACAGTGACATGCCCAGGTCAAAGATGGCGTCCGACACCACCCCAAGACCCCCGTTTTTCAGCTGGCCCCGCGTCACTGCCATTTCCCCATTCAAGGTTAAAGTCTCACTTTCTGGGTCATAGCGCACAGCAGCACGAAGGGACATGATCTCCATGCAGCAGCCTTTGAGGAGGATTATCTGGTCTTCACATGGCAGCTGAAAAAAACCCAGCTCACATCAGCAAGAATAAGCGCACAGATGTCAGTGAGGAATAATATGCAGTATCTTAATAGCAACAGGGACCACATCCTGTGATCAACTTAGTCTTGCACTCTTTGAGCCTATGGCTTTTCTCTTCCTATTTGGCTGCAGACTTTCAACAACCATTTTTCAGATTCCAAGTTGGTAACCAATTTTAATGTCAGTACTTTGCCTTTCTTTTATGATGGATATAGATCTCCAACTGGGATTACAGTCCTGTGTGAGATCGTGCTAATAATCTTTTACTCTGGGGTTTTGTATCATAATACCAATTGATCATTGCTTGAGAACATGGTTTATGTTAAGCTTACCTACATTTCTCATAGTTCTATCAGTCAACAGCTGGCAACTCTGCTTCTCTTTGTTTTTTGAAGCAAGTTTGCTCCTTGGTTCTCTCAAAAGGCACAGAAGGAGAAGATCACATATAGAGGCATGTCGTCCCCAGGCCCAGAGATGTAAAAAGCTTTGGCCAAAGTGACGCAGTGAGTTAGAGGCAGAGGTGAGACTAGAATTCAGACCTCCTGGCTCTTAGGGTTATGTTCTCAGTAACTAAGGCACCAGAATTACTTCACACATTGGGTTTCTCTGCCAGACTGTAATCATGTTTTAAGCATATTTGGTTGCCTTGTTAATTAGGATTTGTGATAATGTGGTAACATTTATAATAAACTTTAAAAAAAAGCAACTTTGTTAGCAAAATAACAAAAAATCAGAGTTTTACTTTCTGGGGGAGAGAATGTTTAATTAAAAGCCATTATCAAAGTAGTTTGAAAGGCTATTAATGGATATTTTTGAAGCATTGGGCATTGTGCTAAGCTTTATACATGTCACCTTAGTTAATCTTCACAGCAATATAGTGAAGTGAATATTCTAATTCCAATTTCATTTACAGAAGTGGAAATCAAGGCACTGAGAGGTTGAGTAACATGCTAAGGGGTCACATGAGGGTTTTGCGAGTGAGGCTAGTATTTGAAGCTAGATCTTCCAGAATCTAGTGCAAAGAGAAGAGAACACATTCTTTTTAAGTACTTAGGATATGACTAAGTTTCCATAAACAACAAACATATAAATTACACATAATTGTTATCTTTTCATGAAATCAGGTACCAATTCTTTTGGGGCAGTACTCTTGGCAACACTTGACTAGTTCAGTTTTGTTTTTTATGTAAAACTGAAGGTAATATTACTGAATTACGTTTAAAATGCTGCGCATTTCATATTTTTCGCTAACTCAACCTAGCCACCTTACCATTTAATTTCAAAACTTAGCTTTTTCCCCAGAATAAAATTCATTTCATATTTGGTTCTGGAATTCTCTCTTTCCACTCATTAAAGAAAAAGAATCCTTGTGATTTGCTTTTATTTAGGTTCAAATTGTGTTCCTTGATGATATCGTAGGATCATCGTAAGAAATAGATCATTGTAAGAAATAGATCATCGTAGATGATCATCGTAGGAAATAGGAAACCCTGAGCTTGGATAGATCCTCCACCAATAAGATGGAGATGGACCCAACTAGATGGAGGCTGGCTTTAATCCCTGTGGGGAACAGGGAAATATTTGGCCTCATCAGGGTCGTGTGAGGGCTTGTTAAACACATTGCTGGTCCCACCCTCTGAATTTCTGCATTCTCCAGATTCCCAGGGGATGCTCTTGCCTTTGTTTCAGGGGCCAGGGACCCTTTTGTTCTTGAGAACCACTGGCATAGAATAACAAAGAGAAATTACTGATCAGATCAAACCATTTATTATTACTTTTTTAACTTGTCACAGGAATGCAAACTTGGGCAGGCCTTGTCTTTGTAGCTAAGTCTGAGTGCTGATGAAGCAGAGGATTTCTTTTTAAAACTTAACTGTTGGTTCAGATTGAAGTAAAAGCTGAATTCGTATTTGTCAAGGATCACCAACAGTTTAAAAATTAGGCCAGATGACTTTCCCTTTTAGAAAGGTTTGTAGGATGCTGTTGAGATTTGTTCAACATGTGGGCAAATGATCTTGGTTACCCGCCACAATACTTTCACTGTGGCATCGTGGCAAGAAGGGCCTGACAGGCCGAGGTGCAGGGACACTTCCAATTACTCTTCCTGTCTCCTCAGGAGAACATCACTCAGATTGACTGGCAAAGATGACAGTGCCCTGCACTCCAGAAATGATTCTTAATGTGTGTTTTTTGGCAGTTCTGTCAGCGGCGATTTTAGATCTTTCAAAGCCCTGGGTGTCCACCAACATGGCTGGGGGGTTGGCATGGATCTTAGTAGAAAATTACTGGAGCCCAATTTGAACAGCACATGCCCCAAAATGCCTCTGGCAGGAAAGCTCTGGCTTTTGAGACCACCTGGGATCTCTAGTCCACTCCAGAGGCAGCTCAGGGGCCTACACAGTTCCTTTTCCTCTTCAGTGTTTTAATGAGAGTGAGAAAGACTAAAGGCCCTCAGAGGGCCACAAACACTGGAAACAAATGCATCTCTGCTGTAAAAGTAGCCCCCCCCCTTTTTTTTTTGTAATTTTGAGACTACACAAATCAGGGTTAAAAGAGACAGAATCATGACTTTGAAGCAGGATTAAACTTCTGAGGGAAATGTGAAGAGAGACTAGGCAGAAGCAGACTCCCCACTGAGCAGGGAGCCAGACTAGGGGCCCTGATTTTAGGACCCTGGGATTATGACCTGAGTTGAAGGCAGACCCAACAGACTGAGCCAACCTTGAATATGTGATTTTTAATAGCCTTCCGAATTTTAACAAATGATAGTTAAAAAAGATGGTCAGAGACATGGGATGCTCCACACCAAATACACATATGAAAAAGTTCCTTCTCGACTCACCAGCTCTTCTGGGAGTGGGGGATGAGTCGTTCCCTCTATAGGACTGCCAGCTGGCACATCAGGGACCCTGGCCCCCACCACAGTGAAGCGGGGGATAAGAGCAAAGTACACACTCTCTCAGCTAGGTCTGAGGGTCAGATACCTGCATCCTAAAGCCCACTGTCCTTCTGGATGTGGCTTTTGTGGAGGTGCAAAACAAGCAATGAGAGGTGTCCTCATCAATGTCTGAGGTCTCTCAGACTCCAGCTGGGGTCCCATTATTGCAAACCCAAAGACACAGATGAGCTGGAAGCCAAAGCAGGATGGAATCATTCCAGGTGAGGAGAGGGCTTCTTTCTAGGTGAGGCTAGATTGGCTTCTCACCCGGGTAGCTTACATAAGAGGCTCATGGCAGTACATGGGCCTGTGTATTTGATATCTTTCTGGGTTTCTTTGGAGGTGGGAAGAGCAATAGTTTGGCACCTGATGGCTTTTCAAAGGGCAAAATTCTCCACTTGATTCAAAAAAGGGAGGTTTGAGGAAGGATGGTAATGTAATAGATAAAACAGAAGATACACTTGGGCCCCAGGCACTATCCAAGCACTTTACTTATATTATCCCATTTAAACCTTACAATAGCTCTAAGCAGTAAATACTATCATGATTCCCGTTTTAAAGATGAAATAACCAAGATTTGAAGACACCAAATAAGTTATGTAAGATTCCTGCCCATCCGGCTGACTGCAGAGCCCATGCTTCCAGGCACCACATAGTAGGACTGCTAAAGTTAGAGATGAGGGATGAGGTGTCCTAAAGGGAAAGCCCATAAGCTCAGGTGGATGAGCTCTTCAGGGTGCCATGAAGACGGGGCAAGAAAGGGTGAACTTATAAGAAAAGAGAGGAGAGGTAAGGAGTTAAGATCCTTGCTCTGTGAGGGAGATCCTTATTCTTGAGGTGGAAACAACCACACAACTGTTTCATTAGGATATGTAATGGAAGCATACTGACTTAGACTCAAACCATGGCCCCATGTTTGGATAAGTTAACTTAATCTCTTCAATCTTAGTTTTCCCCATCTATAAAATGGGCTTAATTAAAGCTATCGTGCAAATCTGTTATAAGGATTGGATTTAACGTGGGCAGAGTTGAGCATGGTAACTGGGATGTTGTAGGTGCCGAAGAACAGATGTTATTACTGTCAGTCATATTTCGCTAAGCCTGGAGTCAGTCCATAGATAGGATCTTCAGCCTCACGTGAACTAGCTAATGAGTGATGACTGAATAGAGAAGTAGGGAAATAAAAGTGAAACAGTGTATTTTCATTTTGTACTGACATTGCTTTCATGTGACTAAGTCCCTACTTATTAACATTAAATTATAAATAATGCTCCATATTCCTGGAAATCAATGGAACTTTAATGAAAAATAATGCAGAAGGAAGAACAGTGTCCTCACCTCACAAAACATAGGCAACTTTTTGGCAAAATCCACCACTCTGGTAATTGCTGGTGTGATGATTTTTGTAAAATGGCTGAAGGCTTCCAAGTCAACCTTTCCACCTTCTGGGGCATTTACTATTGGTGCTTGTCCAATATCTTCTGGCTAAGGAGGAGAAACAAGAAAGATTTAAATGAAGGACAGGAAGGGATCTTTATCATCGTTCTTATGTGGCAGAAAAATCTTTCTGATTTCATGTTATACAATTTCCGGTTTTCTCTTTGCTCATTATTAAACTATGTCATTTTCTGTAGTTCAGTTTTCTGAGCAAAGTTACTGTCTTGGCCATTGTTTTAAGAGCCGTTGGTGATAATGTTCACAGAATTGCTGCTGCAGAATTAAAGTGAGAGAAAGAGGGAGGCAGAGGGAAACAACAGGAACTTGGGTCCTGCTTCTAAATGCATGAAGAATGCCCGGTGACATATGTGCTAGGGGCTCTGGGGTGGCATTTTCAGAGCCCTGCACTTTCTGGCATTTGTGGGCCATGATGGAGGAGTGTGATGGAGGATGCCCTGGTGATGAGGGAGCAGAAGGCAAGCTGAAGACAAAACACCAGCTGACATCCCCCTAACCACCTCCACCTCCCCAACTCCTGGGTGGGATATGTGTGACATTCTTCCAGAAAAGGGGTCCCCCCCCATTTTTAAAAGTATTTATTTATTTATTTATTTTATTATGTTCAATTAGCCAACATATAATACATCATTTTGATGTAGTGTCCGACAGTCTTAATGTTAATGCTTTGCTAGAGGGAAAAACAACCTGAGCTCGACAATAGCAAGGCCTCCAGTATCCTAGAGTCCTCGCCACTGAAAGAGTCTTCGGTATAAAAGAGTCTTAGCATATAAAAGTCCCTTTGGACACCTCTGTTTTTCCTTATCTCTCCCAACTCCCAAGTATATAATCAGCCATTCCTCAGGACCCCAGTGTAGTAGCTCTTTCTGCTCATGGGTCCTGTCCCCGAGCTATTAATAAAATTACCTTTTTACACCAAAGACTTCAGCTCTGGACCTCACCCAAATTCCCAAACTCCATCATTGGCAAGGAGCACCCTGTGGATTCATTCTGGCTTTTGACCCAGCAGCTTGGTCTCGAAGTTCACATCTGCCCTATAGACGCTAATTGGAGGAGGTCTCGTGGGGCTGAGGGGCACCTCTAGGTCGCTTGGAGGAACTGAGCTGTGTAAACTTGGCAAGCTTTCAGGCAGACACACTAGTGTCTGTTTTTCCCACTAGTGTTACACTCAGTGTCCCCGGGGGCACTTCTCTGCCCTTGACTTGCCCTAGAACAAAAGCCATAGCCTTGCTACTCAAAGGGTGGTGTAGCAGCTTGGCTAGTATCTAGGAACTTGTTAGAAAGGCAGAATCTCAGCCGCCCCCTCCCCCGTGTCCTAATGGTGCAGAACCAGCATTTTAGCAAGTCCCCAGGTGCTTGTAGTCACTCACGTTAGCCTCCCCAGTGTACTTTGGTACTCTCCAGCTCCTTAGCTGAGGGATCCAAGACCACCATGGTCTCTCACCATCTGCTATTGCCACCTGTGTTACCAGGAACAGTTCCCTCTGTTGCCCTTTCTCTTGTTGTCATAATTATGACCACCATTTATCTGTGGCCTGCAGGCGAGCCACCCCTTTGAGCAAGCGCATTATCTCAAGTGGTTCTCACACAATCCTGATTGGCAGGTGAGCAAACAAAAAGGGCTCAAGGAGGTTAAGAACAATCCCCTGAGGCCAGGACTGGATCTTGGTCACCCAGCCTCTACCCAGCAATCTGCCAGGAACCCCACATCTACCCCCTACTTCAAGGCTTTTACAATCGATACAGTTTATTTTTTTGTTTTTAAAAAGATTTATGTTTTTAGAGAGCAAGCACTCATGTGCAGCCCCTACATGGGACTTGATCCCATGACCCTGGGATCATGACCTAAGCCAAAATCAAGAGTCAGATGTTCAAATGACTGAGCTACAAAGGTGCCCCACAACCTGTACACTTTTCATACCAGAGGGCAAAATTCTACTCCTACTAGTTCCCATACCATCCTCCTCCTACTACCTTACTAGAAGTTGTGAAGGTGATGGGAGGGGTCAGAGACTCAAGCCTGTCCCATGGCTTAGAGCCACAGTGAACACACCAGAACCAGGCACCCAGGGTTGGGCGAGGTGGGACAGTGGGGAGAGATGGGCAGGAGGATCTGGCACTGAGAACTAGTCAAGCAAAGCTGAATCCCTCACTCGCAGAGTCATGAGGGGACTGCTGGTGACAAGACTATAGCCTGCCTACAGCCGTGGTCCCCAGACTTGCCTGCATCAGAATCACCTGATGGGTTCCCATGTCCAGAGTTTCTGATGCTGTAGGTCAGGGATAGAGCCCGAGAATCTGCATGTCTAACAACTTCCCAGGGTATGCTGATGCTACTGGTCTGGGACTACATTTTGAGAACCACTGGCTGGCAATAACACATCCAGCTCAGAGTAATCCAGTTACCATTTTCTTCCCACAGCTCTCCAATTATTGCTCACGTCTAATTCTTAGCACAAAGGAAAGCAAAGGATGACTCTTTTACTGACATGTTACTAGGGCACCAGGGTCAACAGAAGCAGCCCAGGCCCTCTCCAAAGGTGTGGTAGGAGCTGTGGTTACAGTCTAGGGGAGGATTTAAAATACATTACATAACAAACTGGCAGCATTGACCTTTTTTGGGTTATCCAGTAGGTTCTTCTGTTTATTTTATTTTATTTTTTATTGTTTGCTTTGCCTGCCGCAAGTGAATGGGAAAGGAACCTAGTCTGTCATGTTATCATAGTCAGTGATGATGTTTTGGGGCAACAGTTGGTGTGGGAAGCCCAGGGGAGGCGACTGCTTTGCTGGCTTTCTGGATGCAGACAGAATTGATGGAATAGTCACACGTACAGCTTCCTTTTCTCTCTCTCTGTTTGTCTTTCTCACATAGACTGAGCGAAGGGAAAAGGCACATCAGGTTCTCCTCTGGGCACTGCTGCTCCTGGCATTTGTCACCTCCTTGCTGGTCTTTGTAATTCCTCCCATCCCAGAAATGAGTCTCATCTCACCTGCCTTGCTTATTTTACAACTCTGTTATGAAGATTGACTGATAAAAGGAACGTGGTCATACCTTAAGAAAGGGAGTTTTATATACACACGCGCACACACACACATAAGGTGAGGTTTTTTTAGAAATAAAAATAAAATAATTATATTTTTATAGTTTGGCCTGGTTGAGTCTAAATGTCTTGTCATTGAACACGGATAGATCTAATCTGATTGTATCTAATGGTATTAAGTGTCCTTTGAAATGTCGGTAAGTTAATACCAATTTTTAAAAAATTTCCATTTAATCTCTGGGTTCATGGGGCATTTGAATCACACCTGTGATACCGCTAAAGGTTTGAAAAAAGGAGGGGAGTTATATAAGGAAATATGGCAATTTTAATTAAAATTAAACTTACAAATGTAACCACCTCACAAGCTTTTCTGTTGAAAAATAAATAGCAGGGTAGGGAAAAAAATGTACTTTTAAGCCTTTGGGTATTTAGTGGAAAATACAATTACTAGAAGTAAAAATCATATACAAAGTAAAAGCTTTTTATTATATTAAGCTTTATTCCCATAATGGATCTTGGATATCAGAAGAAAACAGATAGATAAATAGATAGTCTATGAATTGGCCTGAGTCAACACATGAGGTATGAGAAATTAAGGTGGAGCACTGTAACCCTGTCTGTGACCTCCCTAAAGATTTTTTACATTGTTTGCTACAATATTTGGGAGATGTTAGAAGTAAAGAAGAGTACAGGGGTGCCTGGGTGGCTCAGTGGGTTAAAGCCTCTGCTTTCGGCTCAGGTCATGATCCCAGGGTCCTGGGATGGAGTCCCACATCGGGCTCTCTGCTCAGCGGGGAGCCTGCTTTCTCCTCTCTCTCTGCCTGCCTCTCTGCCTACTTGTGGTCTCTGTCTGTCAAATAAATAAATAAATGAAACCTTAAAAAAAATAAAGAAGAGCACAAATAGTTGACATCAATTGACTCTACTAGACACGTTAATATGGCTAATAGGCTTGTAATCCATGACATGAGATATATTTGCTCACCCCAACCCCATGCCCCCCTCACCCCCAAGCTGGGATCAAGCTCAGGTACTGATGATAAGTCACCGGGTAAACTGTGGGCAAAGCCTGATTTTTGCCTCTGTGGCTCAAACTGCCTTAGCTTTCTCACTGGGGGGCTTCTAGTTCTCATTCTGACTTTCCTCCTGCTTGGCTGCCCTACTGGACCTCCTGAGCCAGTTCATCCTACCTATTCATGTCTCCTGCTCAACTTGCTTTGCACTTTTGCTGCCTTTCCTCCTGACTTTTGCTTTCTCTCAAGTCCCCGCTTCCATCTTATCTTTGCCAATTCCAAATCCTATCCCACTCAAATTCTGTTTTCTCTTTGAAGTCTTCCCAGATGACCTGTGTGAAATGAGGCCTATCTCACAGGACCCCAGATGGTGGGCCACGTATATCACTCATGGCATTCAGGCATTTATTACTATCACTTTTTATTGCATTATGTAGGTATGCAGTAAGATAAACTTCTCAGGTGGGAGGCATAAGCTTTAAGGTTGTCTACTGTGTGGAAAACATTGAGCTTAAAGGTGGAGGACAGAATGCTTGTTGGTTGGTTGAGTAAATAAATGTATGTTTATACATGTTGAACCAATATTTATTCAGCAACTACTATGGGGCCAGGCCTGGTTCTAGATGCTGAGGTTACATCAATGAACAATGTACCCTCGAGGAACTTTCACTGTATTGAGGGAAGAAAGAAAATAAAAAGAATATTCTCACAGAAGAATTTCCATTTGTGATTAGACTGGAGGTGACATGATAGTATGTGGGGGTCAGAAGGGAGATGGGCAGCCTAGGACTCTTGAGAAGTGATGTGTAAGCTTTAACTGGAAGAATGTCAAGAAGGTAACACTCCACAGAGCCAGAGGAAGAAAATTTAAGGCAAAGGGAAAAGCCAGTGCCAAGTCCCAAGACCAGAAAGGAGGCCCATGTAGTTGGACCCCAGAGATGGCATGAGGTGAGGCACAGAGGCAGGCGAGGGTCTCACGATGATGGCCTCTGGGGAAGGGATGGGCTTATGCCGTGTGGCTCCACCGAGGGCAGCAGGATGAGAATTTGGGTTGTTATGTGGAGTAGGGATGTGGTAAGCCAGAGGACGAAATGGCCCTGTGGCACTAGCTGTTTGGGCAGGACATAAAGTGGTCTGGACTATGGGGTGACAGTAGACATGGAGAGAAGTAGAAGAACTCAAACTTCTCTTGGGAGCTGGACATAGGGCTTTCTGACTGACTGGATGTGGGGTGCAGGACAATAAGGAATCCAGGATGTCTCCTTGGGGCAGTGGTGGGGATGGGGGCATGAAGGGAGAAATTCAGGGGTGTGCACAGGGGTGGGCTTCTACTAGCTTACTTGTGTCACTAGCTGCTGATACACAAAGGGAGACTAGGTGCCTTTCTGCTTTGACTGTTCATCAGTATTATTCAAGGTGAGTAGCAGATGCTGCCCATTGACCTCTTTGCTGTGGCTGGCTCAGAGCTGAGGGCTATGTGGCTTGAACTTACAGCTCTCTAGCACAAGCAGAGTAGGATGGGGTCAGATGGGACTCGTCCCTTCCTTTGCGAGATCACAGGGTATCTTCGTAAGGGGGTGGGCAGGAAGGCCCAGACCAATGGTGATTAAAGGTCTCTGGGCTTTGGGATATTACTACAGGCTCTCCCTTTTCCCGGGATAAGCAGGGATGGACGTGAGGTGGGAATTGTAGGGATAATGCATATAGGAACAACTTACATGGTTGTTAATGATGTGCTGGCACTTATATACAACTTTTATACCTTGTGGTGTAAGGTCACCTGAGCCTTAGAGAGGTGAAGGTATTTGCTCAAAGTCATGTAACCAAAAAGCAATATACATACATACATACATATATGTGTGTGTGTGTGTATATATATAATATATATATATAGTTCAATGCTTGTCTGTGTTGCTTTAAATAAATATATATACACATATATGTGTATATATATGTATATACATATATAATAATAAATAATAAATAAATAATAATATTAATAACAAATAAATAATAAATAATAAATCATTATTCATCAATAATTATTAAATAATTTATAATATTCATAAAAATTCATAAAAATTATAAATAATTTATTAATAATCATTAAATAAATAATAAATAATAAATAATAATACATAATAAATAAAAATATATTTATATATGTAGGTGTATATATATTTATTTAACATTATATACACATACATATGTGTATGTATATATATATTTATTTAAATATTATGTGTATTATGTAATAAGACATATAATAATATATTATATATATAATAATACATGTTATTATATGTATATATAAAGCAACATAGACAAGCATTGAACTCAGGCTGTCTGGTTGACTCTCCATGCACATGACTATGACTCTGCCTTCTTCTGATGCAGTTATAATTATAATTTTGGGAGTTAGACACCTTCCTGACTTAGTTGCTCTTGCCTTATGACCTATCCATGCATACCACATTTGGCCAAATCACCCATCCTGGCTGGCCCTTCTGCTTATGCCCCTTTCCTGAGGCTTTCCCAGTGGATCATGTGTGAAATCAGTCAGTAGCTCTGCTGGGGGAAAGTTGGGCAGCCCGGCCCTTGTTCTGATGGTCACATCTTACACTTGGATGGAAAATCCATCCAAAGCTGTACCTGCGCATGTGAGTGAAGGGAGCAGAATAATAACACCATGTCAACAGATAATATTGTTGCTGCTATGGGCTTTACTCCAAACTGAGTGTCTTCCCACCCCTGGGAGGTGTAGAAGTGAATTACCCATGGCAGAGACACTGCTTCCCTTGTTTGGCTCAGATGACCCTTGTTCCCTTCTCAGTGCGCTTCTCTGTTTCATCATTGCTGTCACCACACCCAAAGGGTGGTTACATTGGGCACTTCTGTACCATCAGGGATTTGGGTGGATTGGAGAAAACTAGAAAATTATGATTTAAATGCTTTTGGAAGCAGTTTTAAAGAGTGGCTTTGGAATTATGAAAATCTACATGGCTTTTTAAAAAGTTTATTTGCCAATGACTCTCATTTCTACAGACACAAATACAGATTTGAAACCCAGGTCAAACCAGCAGTCTCTATTTCTGACTTGAGTCCTGATGTTAGGGTGAAAAGTGATGAAGAATATTCTTTTGGGGGGCTAAGTGATTTTCCTCTTCCAGATAAACGAATACTTGCAGCTTTTAGGACAACATAATTTTTAGTTCCTTCTGATATATTACTATACTGTTATTAACATAATAGGTCTCTTCAAATTCTTTTTTTCAGAAGAAGATGGGCCATCATCACATACAAATAAATGAAATAATATGCATAGCAATGTTATAAGTAGAATAGAGGCAGCTGCACGGGAGACACAAATCCTAATGTGTAGAAGCCTATTCAGACACGGATATCGTTTAGCAAAGCTGCCTTTGATGAAGGATTCTTAATGTCCTTGCAAGAATAATTCACCGCTCAGTGAAATTTTTATCCTGAGCATACATACTCAATTGGAGTCACTCTTCTGCAAGGGGCATGTGTAAATATGTAAACTAGGCTGAGACACAGGGCTTAGCTGTACTGTCTCTGAGGATGGGCCAGTGGACTTGTACGTTCTGTTTCACGATATCTATTGCGTTCTGTCCTGGTTATCTACGCTGTGTAACAAACTGTGGCTTAAAACAACAGATTTTTACTGTTGCGCGGAGTTGATGGGCTCAGCCAGGTGTTCTCCCTTAGGGTCCCTCATACAGTTGTTCTTAAATGGAAACAGAGGCTGTTGTCACCTGAGGCTTCTTTACCCACATTTCTGGTCTCTTGTCTGGCACCAGATTCGGCCTTAAAAGTCACTCTGCTAAAATCTGTTGCTTAAAGGAATCCCAAGCCCAGCCCCTGTTCAGTGAGAGAGAGAGGAATAGACTTCACCTCTCTATGGGAGAGAATGAGCTGTATATTCAGGGAAGAAAGGCTGTAACGGCAGCCATCTTTGACAAGAGCTACCACAGGTCTCAACCACACATAGGATCGACACTGCAGTGACAATACTGAATGGAACATGGCCCTTCTGTTGAGGAGATGCTGGGGTGATCCCAGTCATAGAAGGGGATAGGCTGATAGAAATGAAGCTCATTGTAGAGACAGATGGGACTGTAGAGGTATTCAGATACCCCGCCCCCAGCATCCCCCTAAGAAAAAAATGGGCTGGAGAAGCAGCTTTTTGTATTTGGACCAAGAGGGGTGACAATTTCTTTGAACGGATCAAAGATCTACAAAATATAAACTTCATGTCGGCTCCACCCTGGGAGGGAGACAGGTGGGTAAAATAGTTGCTCTGTGAATGTCTGCTTCCCAAAGAGAACTCTTGTTCCTGGATAACCTCATGACCCTGACAAAAAACTAATGGCAAATCATCCTGTGCCATACTTTCTTTGGTTCTTTCTGTAGATGATCAGACTGATGAAAAGCATTAGGAGCCTTTGAGCTAAAGGTGCAGACCTGATTTTTAACCATTAGCCAATCGTGTCTTCTTTGCTAAATAGACCACAAGGCATAAAGAGATATGACTGTATTTTAGTGCATAGAGTTTGTTCCTTAGCTTTCAGACACAGCTCATGCCACCTCCTCAGAGAGACCTTTCTGACCACCCTGTTCAGAGAAGGAAAGTCTCTCTCTGCTTCCAATTTCCATAACTCTGCCCCATCACGATGTTTGTTTTCCTCACTGGACATACCACCACCTGTATTCATCTTCTTTGTTTAATCCTTACTGTTTTTCTCCCTCCACCAGAATAGAGCTGACTTATTCACTTCCTGGCACACAGTAGTTGCTCAGTAAATGTCTTTTTTTTTCCTTTAAAATAAAAGAACAGATCTTTAGAGTCTGGAAAGAAGTACCCTCGTGACCACTGAAATGAGTTTAGTTAGACTAGTATTCATTCTCTTTCTGGAGTAGAGAAAACTGAAGTGTAAAATTCCCTAGAAGTCCAGATGTGCCCCAAATCTTCCACTTTATTTGAAATTCAGCTCTGGCACTAGTCTGAAATCAGGCCTGGAACTGGTTTCTACCATGTCCAGTTATGGTTGATACATTTGGGGAAAGGCTAGATTTAGGCTTTGGGTAGGCAGGAAGGACCCTATCTTGTTATGCCCCAAATTTGTTGGATTAGAATTGATCTATCTATCCAGAATTCATGTTTTCTAATTCCTGGCAGGTATACCGGAGTAGGCCTGAAGATTCAAGATTAAGAAACTAAAAGGCTTCCCCTCCAAAGGCATGTGTCTTTCAAAGGCTCTTTGGGTTTGTGTGTGGCCAAGTTGCATAGTGTGGTGATCAAGTGCATGGATCCTGGAGCTGGGGTGTAGTCATAACCATTGCTTACAGCTATGGAGCTCTGCAAGCTTCCTTAACCTCTCTGCCTCAGTTCTCTGCTTGGTAAAAATGAAGGTTTTCACCCACTTCTACCTACACACTTGGCATAGGTTAATATGGAAAGCACTCAGAATAGAACCTGGCACTTGATAAGAGCCATCTAAGTGTTTGCTAACGTTACTGTTCATACAGGGCATGAACAGAGTATGTTAGAACCTGCTCTGGACAGCAGTGAAAGTAACTGATAGCAGGTGGATTAGGGGCCAGCTTTTTCTTTCCAAAAATTTTCTTTTAAGGTTGTAGTTTTACTGTTTTCATGAAAAAATTATCTCCTTATAATGTTGATGAAACTATATCCTTACAATGGTGAAAAAACTGTATCTTTATAAGGACAGTTATACACTATACCTTTTCATTTAGGTGGGAAGGAATGTTAATGTAACCTGGAGAGACAAACGGACCCACAGAATATCTGCTGCTGGGGCTCATAAAGGTATCAGTGAGGTGCTCATAAAGATTCCACGTCATAAACTAAGGGCAAGGTCAGTCTCTGAGATGGTCAAACACCAGCTGGTGGTGGCAGGGTAGGGTAGTCCATCTGGTGAGGTGGGTGGACAGCCTGGACTTCTAGGCCTGGCTGCCACTTTCTAGCAGTGTGAAGCTGGGTGAACCAAATAAGGCCTTTGGTTTGGTTTGCATATCTGTGAGATGGGGATAAGAATTCTAGCCTAACCAAAAGCATGGTGATGTCCAAAGGAGAAATGAATAGGAAGGACTGTCACAGTGGTTAGTTTTTATAAAAACATCAAACACTCATCTTCCAATAACCTAGAAAGTCCTATTTTCTCTATATTCCTCTATATATCCCAGCCCCAACTCCCCCCCACCCCAATTCCCCTTGTCTCCCTGGACTCGAGTTCCTTTATTTTAAGCTAAATATTTTGACTTCTATTGACATAAAATTACAGTTGAGATAGGGGACACTTCATTCTAGGGGTTATTTTAAAGGGGATATCTTGGCGTGAGTTTAGGGGACCAACTATATAAATGGGCATCTGGGAGAAGAAATGGGTATAAAAGAGGAAAACTGGCAGGTGAAGAAGGTTATAATTAGTTGATTTTAGGCTGGCCTTATTAACAGCAAAAGCAAATGGACTATGTGGCCCAAGAAACTGCTTTAGAATTTAGTGACTCACAAGCAACAGATGGGAGGAGTGACCAGACAGCCCTGGATTCAAATCCTGACTTTTCAAGTCACTGGACTTCTTGGGAATATTATCAGTAAAATGGGAGCAGTCGCACCAGCATCCCAGGGTGATGAGGACTGAGCGAGCTGAAGGAGAAAATGTGGAGTGTGCAGCTGATATCTAGCTCTGCTGGGGAGCCTCACCAGGAATTTCCGTTTCTGCTTCCAGTGGCTGCCTTGGGCATTGGTGGCCACGTGGGCTTCGGTGACAGTTTTGATGAGCTCCCACTCCTCGTCTGTGGGCTCCGGCTTGTGCCCAATGGATTTCTGCAGCTCTTCCCGCCGTCTTTTCTCCCGGTTCTCCTCAATCAACTTCCTCTTCGCCAGCCTCTTGCTGTCATCCAGTACCACTAGGAGGGGAAGAAAGATGAGACGAAATACAGGGACACGCGCAGACACTTGGCAGACTGCACATGTGCCCTGGACCACCCACGCACAGATGGCTGAGCAGATCCTACAGGGTGGGTCACATTGGGATATTTTCTCTCCTCGGCAGCAAACTGCCATTGACTAGCTGTGGTCCGACTCGAGACCTAATGCAAACTCCCAATGCCTGGCCAGCTTTTCGAAACAAAGCTCTGGGGGAAGTTGGGCAGTGAGCATCCCACCTCCACAGAAGGTGGCCCTAAAGAAGAAAGAAGCAGAGGGAAGTAAAATCTGTCCCATCCATGGGTTCCCAGGTGAGTCTGTATTCAGTCAATATGAGTCTATAGCCAATTATCTGGATTCACTCTCAGGGTCTCTGTTCCTCTTCTCCTGCCCTCAAATGGCTTAGTAAAAATAACTTCAGATTAAACAAAAGTTCTGGGACAGTAAACAAGAGGCTAATGATCTCTTCCTCAGATGAAAAGGACCCCAACTCTTTATTGGCTCCCTCAAGAGCCCATTGGAATAAAGCTCGGCCTATCTCAGACTGCCCAGGTACTCACTTTGCTCTAGTCTCTACCTGGTCTACCCTCAATGGTGGTTAAAGAGCCCAGGCTTTGGAATCTAGAAAGAGCTGGGTTTGAATCCTGACACTACCACATTCTAGCTGTGTGACCTCTGGCAAGTTGCTTAGGCTCCTTGAGCTTTCATTTCTTCCTGTATAAAACGGGATCAATAATACCCACCTCACAGGGCATTCAATGTGTTAATGCACTACAGGTGGTCAGTAAATAGAGCCATGACTTTTACCACTTATGCAAAAGAAACATAAGAAGGACAGAAAACAAGAAACCTCTACTTCTGTGGTTATTTTCCAGAACAAAATCATTTTACCAGACTCTTAATAACTATCAATGGAATGGAAAGACTCAGGTTTTATGCTACCGAGTCACTGTACTTTAGAACTGGAAAGAACCTTCCGTATTATCTAGCCCAACTCCCTCCTTTCACAGAGGAGGAAGTTGATCCAGAGAGATCATGACTTGCCTAAAGTCACACAGCAAGTTCATGGCAGAGCCAAGGCAAGACCCAGGACTCCTGATTCCAGTTCTACAACATCATTGTCCTAGGGCCATTTCTTGATGAAGGTGTGACCTGGGAGGAAAAGAAAAAAAGCAAACATAGCAGGAGGAAGAGAACCAAAAGTACTCAGCTAATCCACAAACAGAATAATGAAACCCCAGGTCATCTAGGTTGGATTGCATTATCCAAATCAGGTGAACAATGGCAAATGTGGGAAATGTGAATGAGCCCTGTTAGGTCACTTTGGTTCCCCTATTAAAAGGAGACAAGCAGTGTGCTCTACTCATAGCCCCATTTCCCAAGTGCTTCCTTTGTGCCTTTGTGGCATTTGATATCATGCATTATCTAATTTAATCCTGAAAACAACTTGCAAGGTAGGCGATGATTTCACGTAAGGGAAACCAGAGATTAGGTCTGATGGTCACACAGCTAGTAAGTGGCAGATATGGGACTCCAACAGTTTTTCTGATTATAAAGCCTGAGCTCTTAAAATGCCTCGTAGGGTACATTCAAAATTAATTTCCACCTAGTCGAGATTAACACTGAGTTTTTTTTAACCTTATAAACATTCCTATTTTTGACAATCAAGCAATGAAATGGACATTCAGTAGTAACAGTCCCTTACACCGACACATCTAAATATTTGGTTCTAGGTCAGTCATTTCCACATATCCTTATTAGGCATATTGTTGGCAATGGCTGAAAGTCTTTAAAAGATGAAGACAACACACTCAGCCAGAGGTGGGGATTAACCCAGGATTTCCAGCCTAAAGCTCTCACACAACCCTCATCCTTTTTAAATTCCCCATTCTGTCTTCTTTAATGGGCAAAGCAGGACATTTCACGGAATTTTTTGTTCTAGCTGAGAGAACCCTGTTTATCACATAAATGTGAGCTGTGATTATTTCCTCTTTCCTGAGGAAAATCCTCATTACATTCTTTTCTTCTTTCTTTCCTTTTTAATTTTCTTTCTTTTTCTTCTTTTTAAACTGCAAGTTGGAAACTTTCATTGAGGTGCAAAACACACCAACAGAAACCATTAACATTGATTTGACTGGCAAAAAGGAGGCCACACATTCTGAATGACACAATTCTTTTTATTAGATTAATTAAAGTGGCTGGTGTAAATCCTTTGCACAGTGTGGGAAGAAGAGAGTCCAGTGGCTAATCTCACCACCATATGCTGTGGCACTTTGAAAACTGGGTAGGAGGACTGGGGCTTAGAATGTTTTTATAGGCTAAAAATATAACAAACAACCAACGGCAGGATGACTCATGCCATAGCACTCGACTTCACATTCTTCAAAAATTACTGAACATGATGTTTTCTGCTAGTGCCCCATCTCCAAAAATGTCCACAGAATAAATTCCTGTCTCTGCTTTTGAAAAACATTAGGACTAGTCCATGAGGCTCTCACCACACAAATGTCGTACGTAAAACTACGCCTCATCAAGGGGGACTGACATGACCGCTCATTCGTAATCTGTTGTGAACAGAGTATTGCTAACAGTCCTGCAGATGTGATAGCGATAATTTAATCACTTCCCCTCCCACGTGATCTCTTTGAGAGTTGGGAGTTGATAAGGAAGGGGTAGGATGGAAACCACGCAGCAGTGCCTGCAAGTGAGGGATCTGTGGGAGTGCTAGGTGTCTTCTCTCTGTCCACATGGGTTCCTGCCTTCTTTTCTGTCTGGTTGATCTCCTTGAACCAAATCTTTCCCCAATCAACACTTCTTGAATATGAAACAAAGGAAGAAGATTACTTACAATCGGTTGCCATGCCAACATAGATGCATTTCTTAAAGCGACATTCCTGGCACTGATTTCTGGTAACTTTGTCTATGACACATTTTCCTTCATATTTACAGGAATAGGATGGATGGAGATTTTTCTGAATGGTTCTTCTAAAGAAACCCTACATGGGAAAGAAAGACCCAAGACAACAGTTTCATTTTTTTCTATAAATAAATGGCTCCAGAATTTTGTGTCCAGATAACTGTGATAGATTGTTTTGGAACTAACCTGTGTATAGGCCTGTAGTTCTTACCTATTAACGTACAGGACAGTTGGCCCAAACTGAATCTAAATTTAGAAAGAATTCTAAATCTGAGATGAAGGAAATGTCTAGGACTACAGACAGAGTCAGTATCTTTTTGGCATTTCGTAAGGAAAAGAGGTTAATGGGAAAAATCTAGTGTTCGATTTTTATTTTTTCTACACATTGAGTAATATAAACAAATTATATTATTTCATTTCATAGAGTGGCATAATTGTGTTGTTGAAGTAAGGTGTGAAGAACCTTGCTATACTGTGTACTGGAGAATAAAGGAGCTAGATACTTGTGATACTCTATTAATTAATCATTTAATTTATTAACTAGATGGATGCATTGAACAACCTTTAGAGATTTAGTTTAGTTCTTGTTTTTGACTCTTGAAAGGACCATGGCCAGCTCAGATAACCCTTGAGACAATAGTACTTGGGGAGTAGAAAATTCCAGACTCTCCACCCAATTTTTCTCACTGCGCACTGCATTGGGGTTTTTCCTTTCATAGTATTCTTTCTCTCCAGTGCCGGTCGGCATATACCCTGAGGTTCAGTAGGTGTCTTCCTTTCTTAGGCATGGGAGAGGGCCACCATTAAGGCAGCTGAGGATGCCATTTAGTCCAGATTTAGGTGACATAAACCTTCTCAAAGGTGTGTTCTAGCAGAACCTTCCTGGACATGGTACTCCGGTCTTGGCAACGGTGCTTCTGTATTGTAGCACTCGTGATAGCAGAGTCCCTTGTTGTAAGGGGCCCATTGCAAAGTGCTGCAGACACCTTCCATATCCTTCTGTCTCTTTTACAACCTTATGAAGTAGGTACTTGTAATATCTTCATGATCAATATTAAAAAATTAAGCCTCTGAAAGGTTAAACCACTTGCCCCAAATCGTGTGGTAAGTATACCGTGGAACTCAGCCTAGAGCTCAGGAGTCAGACTCCAAGTCTTATTTACCTAACTGCTTATATAATATGAACCGAATCCAATTTTAATATATTATTTAAATGTTTTAGATGAGCAGATTTTAAATAGCACCCCCCTACCTTTGTTCTATCTGTTTTAGTAGATTAGCAAGGGAAAAACAAATGTTGAAGGATACTGTCTACTAAAGCTTAAAGGGACCTCTAACTTTATTAAATAAATAGGGACTGACATACCAGCTGGCCTAGATTAAGTCCAAATTTGAATGATCCTGTTTAACTTTCCTTGGCTTTGATTATGTGCATATACCACTTGCAAATTCACTCACACAGAAGACCTTATAATGAAAAGGTCAAACGTAAGATTTTATATTGGGCAAAGCAGGATGAGATAGAAAAATGACAGCCATGACTGAAACTAGTGGACTTGATTTGGGGGCATCTGGGCAAATTCCTTATCATTTCTATTCAAGTTCTAACAGGAAAACTGCCCCATTGTTTTTTGGGTTTTGTATCCTTAAACACTTATGTCCATTGGTTTGAATGATGTTGCTATCATGTTCTAAGATTCACTCTGTCACACACGGGCAGCTCTGTCATGCTGGCGGTCTTTCCCTGGGTATTCAAGGTGGGCACATTCTGTTAGAGCATGAATGTCAGAGCATGCCACAGTGCTGAAAGATAAGCTGCCCTGTAAACCTCCCTACCCTCCCTCTGCTGCCCTCTCTCCAGTCCACCTTTCCTGGGCCATCCCTGCCCGGTGAGCAAAAGCAACCTGGAGATTCCTGGTGAGAAGACATGTGTCACAGACAGAGAGGAGAGTGGCTGGGTAGCATACCTCCTTCTGAAGCAAGCAGAGTTTCCCTAGAGGTGGCAGCACCAAAGTCTGGGGCATCAGGGAGAATGTATGCTGCTAGGAGGATAGGAAAGTTGTTGGGAGATCCTTTTCTCACACATACTCTGATGCTGACTTATGTTCTAGAAGGGGGGGGTGGGGCGTACTGATGAGTCCGACAATGTTAAGGAGAGAATGAGCTGTGGTATACCAGACAATGGGGTAACATTCATTTTCCCAAAAAGGCTACTCTGTGAATTTTTAAATGGAATGAATGAAATAATTTATACTTTGCTTATGTTGAGAAAGGCATTGGGGGTGGCAGGCTTTGCTATTCATAGTATCATCTTTTCTGTGGTTTCTCTCTGATGACTTGGGGGCTTCATGGACCAAATCCCCTTTAAGACGTTGGCTTCCCCTAAGTTATAATAAAAACACATTTGACATATGATGAGGGATCACTTCATGTGAGTAAATGTAAAGATGCTAGATCCCTTAATTTTAAAATGTGACAAAAATTAACTTCTGGAAGTGAATCAAATAGACATTATTTAATATAGTCTACCTACAAAATTCTTTTTAGAGGTGAGCTAACAAAAGACATGTCCTAGGGACTAAATAAGGCCATATATTTCATTGATGATTTGTTGGTGAGGAGAGGTTTTGCTTTTATTGATCAACATCAGACATGTTTCTCTGCATTTGGAGAACTGGATCCACTTCTTAGTGGTCTGAGATGATGCTCTGATTAGTGTGATAAGGAGCTGAGTGTCAATATTTGGGCAACTGCTAAAATCTATGAGTCTTTCTTATAAAAATAGTTTGTTGTGGGGAAGTATCAACATTCTTTCTATAAAAGATGCATAAAAACTGATTCATTAAAACAGACAAAACAGCTCCAAAAGATTTTTGCTGTCTTCAGGGCAAAAAGGGGCAAAAAAGATTCTCCCCGTATACACTGCGAGTGTGGGGTAGAATTATTTTCAGAATGTAGGTTTGAATAAACAGTATGTGAAGCATAACCTTTTTCATCTTTGGCCACTCTTAAAAACTGTGTTTCATTTGAAAAACTCCATTGTTTTTTCCAAGATACTTTGTCTTTATATTAAATGCATGATCTGCATAATTACCCTGGGAAAATTGCTTTCTGATTTATGATGGAGGCAATCCTAGAAATAGGATTCTGATATGAGATAAAGGGAAAGAGGCTGAAAAAATCTAGCCTTTTTCTATATGATTTCTTCTTTTAGGTAAACCTCAGTTGAATCAGGCCCCAAACACCCTGCGATCTTGGAAAAAGAGGCTAGTGGATTTCTTGATCATCATGAAGATATACATGAAGCAGGGACATGGGTTAATAGGCTTGATTGTCCCTTTGTTTAAGTCAGTCACTAATAAGAATTAAGTTCTCTGTAAAGCACATTTGGTCTTTAGAGTCACTTTGGGAGTTGAGTATTAAATGGAATTTTCATTAGGGTCTCTCCCAGAATTAAGAATTTGCCATTAGGAACTGATTTGAAAGAATCTCAATGCATAATCAGGTAGCAAAAGCTTTATGAATTGGGGTTAATGTAGAAAAAAGGCGCATTTGAATTACTGAGCTTTCAGAGTGAGAGAGTATATCGAAAGTAATGCAGTGTTATTACTTTCAAATCAAGCCAATAAAACTGCTTTTAAGAGACAGTCTGCAATTAATAGAGACAGTCCCCCCACTAATAAATAGTCAGGACTTATTTTTATTTGCTTCCATTAAACTCCTTAAGACATTATTTTCATGGATGTAATAGCAATCTTTGGCACAGTCATTGTTAAAAGGTACAAATTCCAGATCAAAGGGGTCTGGATGAATGAGAGCACACTACAACACATTACAAAAGTCTTGTAGATATAGGGCCTTGGGAACTTAGAAACGCCCTGATGTGTCCTGATTCCAATGACTCCATTGATTCCATTTCAACACTTTTAGCAGGCTTCCACTAAGTGTTTCCTAATTTCATGCACAAAAACTAGGGAATTTGCACGGAAAGTCTTCCATTAGGGAAATGGGCACCTTACCTTGAA
Source organism: Mellivora capensis (assembly GCA_004024625.1). Classification (NCBI taxonomy): domain Eukaryota; kingdom Metazoa; phylum Chordata; class Mammalia; order Carnivora; family Mustelidae; genus Mellivora; species Mellivora capensis. Next base: position 17,728 of record PISX010010874.1, on the reverse strand, counting down.
ACCAAACTACCATGCTGATTTTTGGGGTTTAGGGTCAAAGGGAGGAAACGGGGGTATTTGGAGGAGAGGAAGAAAGAGGAGGAGGTGAGGTGGGTGACAAAGGAGGGAAGACTGAATCATCTTATATAGTTTAATCCAATCTTTGCTTTAGGGTTTACATCTTGGGATCATTTGGTTTTAAATATAGAAAGTAAATAAAAAATTTCACTTGATCTTAGCCAAAAGGCTAAGCGATAAGAAAGTAAATAAAACATTTAACAAGAAAACATTTAAGAAGTCTTCCCCTGGCTTACTATACTTCCTCATTTATAAAACATTAGCCGAACACTGGATCTAGCACTGGGTTGAGCTTTATTTATTTTTATAATAGGTTGTATTTTCTAGGGTAGGTTGTTGGACCAAAAGATATTTGCCGGGAAGCTCATCTTAATTTTGATGATGAAGAGTGTAAGTAGGCGAATTTAGGCTCACTTTCGGAAAGTGAACTGTTGATCACGGGTGTATTCTTGTCAAGTGTCTCCTGTAGATGGGTCTGTAGAACATAAAATTAGCTGATGGATGCCCAGAATTTACTTACTGGCTGAAGGCTGTGCAGAAAGCCAATTTGGATAATTTCAGAACATAATTGAATCTAAGTAACCTCTAAGATATTCTCTAATGGAACTCTTAAAAGTGAGCACATTAAAAAAATAGCAAAAATGAGCATATTTACTCAGATTCATAGCATGTGGTAGAGTACATTCTGTCTCCTCAACCACTGGAGATAAAACAGGAGGAGAAATGTTTATTTCTTGGGATAATATATTATAAAATATCTATGCATTTTAAAATTTACAGTGAGAATATTAATTTCTCTCCCTGTCTTAAAAGCCAGACATTAAACTCATGCAAATTCAGTTAGTTATTGTTGATTTGGAAAAAAAATAAATTCCATTCTTAAACATGTCAAAAATGGAGGAGGATAGCCAGACAAAGGTCCTGGATGATCACAGGCTGTGAATGTTGGAATCTGGTTCTAATTTGAACTTAAACTTCATGTTGCATTCTAGTGGAATCCTGGGAGAGACACTAGAGCTGAGCTGAGCTCGGAGCTCACTGGTCCCAGGGCAATTACCTTGCAGCCTTCACACGTGATGCAGCGGTAGTGGTACCCGGTGGCTTTGTCACCACACACTACACATAGCTCGTCCTTGTCTAAATAACTGGGGATGTACCCTGTGAAGAAGGAAAAAAGAGGAATGTGAGGAGAAAATATCACACTAAAGTCAAAGACACATCATAGCTTGACAGAGGATAAAAGGAGGACAGGAGGTAAGGCACGTGAGGGAGGAGGCAGGACCAAATTGTTTTATACACTTTTAATTCAATTTTTGCCTTATGGTTTACATATTGTGATCATTTAGTTTTAAATATAAAAGATAAATAAAATATTTAACAAGAAAAATTAGAAGTTTTTCCCTGACTTCATATACTTCCTCCATCTATTATACTTATCTGCTACCTTCTGTCACACATACAGAGTTGGATAGTAGGCCTAAGATTTCAGAATGCCTTAGAAATAGGTGTGATCATTCTTGCTGTGCAGGTAGGAATACATCTGAAGGCTGCTGAAGCCAATGAATCATGGAGAGAGGCCAAGATTTGAGACAATTGGAGTGCTTAGGTTCTGGAGAACATAATCTCTTTTGCAAGCCTTATTTCAGAACTTTTTCTTAGAAGACTGGATCCACTTTGGAATCAAGGCACCATGCAATAAATCAGAAAACTTTACAGTTTGGAGATCATCAAGTGCTTTTGAGGTGAACAGGCTTTCAGAGGTTTGCTTGGTCTTCCTGAGGGTCACACTAGAAATTAAAGTAGAGATCTTCTAACCAGATCTCCTAACTTCCAGTATAAGCAATGCTTGTCATTTTCTAAAAACAGACAATTAACTTTAAGTAGAATGAACAAAGCCATCTAAAAATTTTTTTTTTCAAACTTGTGCTTTTATGACACAAAACCCAAGAATTCTGGGTGATGTGAAATAATGATGGGTCTATTTATTAAGGAAAAAAAGTCCAACTATAATAACTCTCTTTGTTAGTGTACTATTGGTTTCTTAGTTTAAATTTCTTGGCCCAGGAAACTAAAGTTTAAAAACAAAACAGAAGCAGCCTACTTCCCACTGGTCTTTGCCTCTTCCCCTTCGCTTGTAGAAAATGCCCAAACACAAAACTGATTCTAAAGGGCAAATTCAGTTTCATATGCTATCAGTGGTTTACTACTGAAGCACTTGTATTTATTCTATTTATTTATTTATTTATTTATTTATTTATTTATTTGAAGCACATGTATTTAAACGGGTGCAGAAATCAAAACAAGGTCTGCTTTGTTGGGATGTGGAGAAAGGAAAGGCTGAGAAAACAAAATCATTCCTTTCCCTGACCATGGCTCCTTATGAAATTCTTTGACTTGGTAAACTCTTACTGGTTTCAATACAGATTAGCCACATTGAAATGACAGATGACTTGCTGTATGCTTTACCATGACATTTTCACAGATCTTTTATTAAACTAGGTCACAGAAGGCTTACATTTCAGAAAAAAAATTCACAAAGAAAACAGAAGAAAATGAGTCCTTTTCACAATTTCTTAGAAATTACTTTGCTCAGACTTTATTTTAGAAAAATGGCCTCTCTTGGGAGGGAGACAAATGACTTCAGAGTGAGATCTGGTAATGTACAGGATTATCTTCTTAAATATCACAGCTTTTCTTAGTTTACTTTTACATCCTGCAAACCATGAGTCATCTGTTGAATTCACTTCAAGAGTTTTAAAACTTCCACCAAACATTTTTTTAAAAGATTTTATTTATTTATTTGACAGAGAGAGAGAGAGACTACAAGCAGGCAGAGAGGCAGGCAGAGAGAGAGGGGGAAGCAGGCCCCCCGCAGAGCAGAGAGCCTGATGTGGGGCTCGATCCCAGGACCCTGAGATCATGACCTGAGCTGAAGGCAGAGGCTTAACCCACTGAGCCACCCAGGCACCCCCCCATCAAACATTTTTTAAAAAGAGCGTTTTGGGAGGGATCTGGACAGAAAAAAAGGGGACTGCAATGATTTGTGTGTTTATTCAATCATTCATCTATTCATAAATTCAGAAAGTATTTATTTAGCATGTACTATGCAATTAGCACTGTGCTTGGTGCTGAGAATATAAAAACAAGGAAGGCATGGTTTCTTCCCTTGGTAAGTACACGTGTAGGAAATGGAGATCTTGTATTTCCAGTCCTGGTCATTCCTCAACAAGAGAAGAAAGGGTGAAGGTGAAGTAAAGAACATGAAAGATGCTGAACATCACCACAAGGAAATGCAAAGCCGAAACCACAATGAGACACCCCTTAACATCCTCTAGGATGGTTATAATAAAAATGGCAGAAATAATAAAAGTTAGTAAGCATATGGAGAAATCTGAACCTTTATATATTGCTGGTGGGAATGTAAAATGTGCCTTGGAAAATAGTTTGGCAGTCCCTCAAAAGGTTAAACATAAAGTTACATATGACCCAGCAATTCCACTCCTAGGGGTGTTCCCAAGAGAACTGAAAATATGTGTCTACACACAGAACTGTATGTGAATGTTCAAAGCAGCATTATTTATAATATCCAAAGGATGAAAACAACCCAAATGCCCATCAAATGATAGATAACAAAAGGCAGTACATTCATACAATGGAATATTATACAGCTATGAGAAGGAATGAGGTAATGACACATGCTACAACATAGATGAACCTTTAAGAAATGAAAACATTATGTTAAAAGAAAGAATTCAGACACAAAAGGCCATATATTGTATGATTTCATTTCTATGAAATGTCTAGAATAGGAAAATTCATAGAGAAAGAAATTAGATTAGTAGATGACAAGGCCTGGAGGGAGGGGGGAATGGGGTGTAACTGCTAATGGGTAAAAAGTTTCTTTTCATGGTGATGAAAATGTTCTGGAATTGTATAGTGTTGATGGTTGCACAACTCTGAATATACTAAAACCACTGAATGAAAAACCATTGTTTTTCATGGATATGTTTTGTACACTTTCAGTGTGTGAGGTCCATGGTATGTGGAATATGTTTCAATAAAGCTGTTATTACAAAAACAAAGCAATGAAGGAAAAAAAAGAAAACGGTTCCATTTGACAAACATTTATATGGGTATACTATGTGCCAGGCAATGTGCTAAGGATCTAAAGATGGTTAATTTTGGGGGGCACCTAGGTGCTTCAGTCAGTTAGGCATCTGCCTTTGGCTCAGGTCATGATTCTGGGATTCTGGGATTGAGCCCCACATCGGGCTCCCTGCTCAGCGAGGAGCCTGCTTCTCCCTCTGCCTGCTGCTCCCTCTGCTTGTGTTCCCTCTCTCGCTGTGTCTCTCTCTGTCAAATAAATAAATAAAATCTTAAAAAAAAAGATGGTTAATTTTTCATTCTTGGGGAAGCTTTCAGTATAGTGAAAAAAGATGATAACAGATCTTCTGCACATAATATGGTATAGGCCCTGGGATAGGTCTATATCCAGAATTACAAAGGGGAACCCTTTGAGAAGACTTCCTGCTCAGATAATACGGTTCATTATAGAAAAAATAAATGAGCAAAAAGCAGATTTGCTTGTCAACTCTCCACCACAGAGATAACCACTGTAGCATTTTGGTGTTTCTTAATCTTGGATTAGTATGTGTGACAGTATGTGCACACGTGTTTGTGTGCAGCATTGAAACACAGACTTATTAAAACACAAAGTAACTTTTAAGCAATGAAGTAACCTAATTATTAAAATGCACACCTTTCTAGTAAAGGCGGATGGAATACATATATCCATGTCAGGAAAACTATCTCTTGAACTCTTATATGTAGAGGTTATGTATAGTTGATCAGAGTGAGGAGTTTTCAGTTCTTGGTATAAGGTACGCACAGCAGAGATAAGGGATAAAGAGATAAGGGCACTTCCTTCTCATATTCAGGAACCAATTGCAACATAGTTGGACACTATATTGCTTATGGAACATGACTTGGGAAGGCCAGAGAATATTAACCAGAGTTAAGATAGATGCAGGTCCCTCACCATTTCTCACTCTATCTCATGACTTGCCTGCTCTCTCTAGTGGTGTTGGCAGGAAGATACTGACAATTTCCTCCTCCTGTAGTCAACAATTTATATAGATGGTTGAATTGTTTGACCTTTAGGTTCTTGTGAATCCTGGAATCCAATGATAATTCAATCTGTGAGTGGAATGGGCTCCTTCCATTTTCTGACCGCTAGTCTGATGGGTGGTTTGATTCGTTTTTCTCCTAGATTATCTTCTTGGTGGTTAGATGAATAGGTAATTTCTTATGTCTTTAGTGAAATTATCGTGACTTTTACAGAAACATCTACTTAAGTTGGCTACAGTTGCTTATATGGTCATACTAGTATACCCCACCCATATCTTCCTTTTCTCTAAAATAATCAGAACCATCTTATTTACCCAAACAGTCACCACAGGCAATGATACATCAATTATCATGCCTACGTCCATTATTCATCATTAAATAACATCCATCAGGGAGTAACATCCTACACATAATTAATAGGTAGGTGAAGATTCTCTTAAGATTGCTGAATCTATTAAAAAAAAAGATTGCTGAATCTATTTGACATTATCACTTGCTAACTAGTTCTCCTAGAGAAGTTTACCATTTCTTGCTTTTCTAGTTTCTGTGTCCCCATCTTTTTCTTTTCTCGTGGTTACAAATGAGCCGTGTGCTGGCCAAATATGCCCTGCTAAGGAAAATGCACGTATGGCGCTAGTTTTGTTACCAGGAAGGGACACTAAATGGATGTCAGTATTTGGTTCTGTCTAGAAACAAACATGAGAAACACAACTCTGGAAGCCACACTGCTCACCTGAGAATTGCATCTGCAAATTATCCCAAGTGACTGTTGGGGAAACATGGCTAATAACACCCCAGAAAACAATTAAGTCCCCTGTCAGTATGTGATAATCCAAGGGTGATATGTTTTCGCCAGCACTTACATGCTCAGATATCTTGTTTTTTAGACTAATAAACAATGCTGCCACTTTATCAAGCATATTATTATGCAAACAAACTCCATTTGTTTGTTCAACAAGTACTTGGAGATTCTTTTTTTTATTTGACACTTGGCAGTGTCTGCTTAATTTCCAAGTATTATCCTGCACGTGAGATAGGACGACATGGTCAAATATTCCTAACATTTTCCCATCTTATTTGTTAACAGCCTCATTAAGATATAATTCACATAACATACAATTCAATAGCTTTTTCTATTCACAGAGTTGTGAAATTCTCACCACAATCAATTTTAGAACATTTTAATCATCCCCCAAAGAAACCCAATGCCTTTAGAAGTCACTCCCCTTCCTCCTGGCCCTTTCACCCTCTCCACCCTAAGCAACCACTGATCTATGTTTCTACAGATTTGCCTATTCTAGATATTTCTAGAATGAGATTATATATTTTGTGGTCTCTTGTGACTGGCTTTTAACTTAGCATAGTGTTTTCAAAGTTTATTCATGTTGTAGCTTAACATTACTTTAAAAAATTGACTCTCAGAGGGACTTGTTATGTAGAAGGGGAAAGTTGTGTATATTTACACTAGGAATAATGCAACAGGCGGTAAACTGGTTTCTTGGTTTGCATTAGATTCAAGGCTTTCCCATGTATGAATAAAATCAGAAGCCTGTCTAGTTTAATTCTCTTGAGTGAATTGCAACCTCATCTCAGGTCCCAGGAGAAGAAGCACTGGCAACTCTTGTCACCTTGGCAAATACACAATGCTTAGGGAATAGAACATAAGGCAGATTGATCTTGATGGTAGATGTAAAGTAGAAGGTGCTGCCTAGGAAGGTAAATCTAGCAGAAGGGAGAGGAACTGAGTTCAGGGACCATTTCCTATCTGGCGGATCTTACCTTCAGTATAGGACCCCTTGCCAAGCAAAACTATCTAAAAGGAGCAGTGGTTATCACTGGTGATCAGAAATACTTTGGGCAGTTCAGAGAGGTCCACGTTGCTGATTCTTTTTGCAGAACTATCAATTTAGAGCCATCAAAGAATCCCGAGTAGTTTGGGTCAGGATATCAGATGAAACCATATATTAATACTCTTAAGGAAGCTAAATAATTAGTATGTTTGGTCATTCTTTCAGTTTTATATTGAACTTTCTCAATTCTTATGATTTAAGTTCCCCTCCCCACTAGCATCTTCTTCCCTTGTCGTTTCTTTATATATGTAAAAAAATCCTGAATGGCTCATCTCTTAGCCTTTCCCCAACACACTAATGCTGATTTTTTTTTACACTTAATTCTTGGTATTTGTACCAAGTTTTGCATCATATTAACTGTAACTCTCTGAGAAACACTATATTAACCCATCCACCCATCCAGCCAGCCATTTATTTAACAAACATGCATGGCCCTAGTGTGTAAGACACTGGGTACAAACCTGAAACTGCATTAACTTTAAAGGTATTTTGCATTGCTCTCTGCAGATTTTCAGCAGAGCTGCCCAGAGGCTCCCATTTCACCAAACCTTTCCTTAGAACAGGAGCCATCTTTTCATGTTCCCTACTACCCTCATGGAATCACTGAGCATCTTTGCTTTCCACCTTGCCCCCTGGCTGGCTAGCCCTTGCTGCCAGGGAATGGAAGACATGGAGTCCTAAGTCTCCCAACTCTAAAACACTGGGGATGCAGGAGGACAAGGGAAGCAGAAAGAGCACTAGATCAGAGGTCTTAATTCAGAAAAGGAGAGAGGACATGATGACAAGGGACTCCGGATTTCCACCATCTGGACGTCTTAGGGCAGAAAAGGGGGGCAAAGCAAGTTTCAGATTATTTTTTCGGACTCAGAAACTCCTGAAACAGAGATATATTCCTTTTTAGGCCTAAGTCTGGACATAATTCAGTTTCATGCACAAGTCACTAGCTAAACTTCCTTGTCCCTGTCCTTGTAGACCCAAGTTTTTAGTAGCTGACATAACCTTTCAGTCCATAATTAGAACTAAAACTCTTGAAGATGCAAATCAATAGGAAAGGGAATAGATTGGCATAATGGGTTTCAGTCAAAATTTTAATCAAAGGGGTGTATACACTGGCAGTCCACAGTGTTTCGATTGCAGAGTGTTTAAAAATCTCAGCCAGCTTTTAAAACTGGGACATTTCAGGTGAAATCCAGATTTCCTGCTTCATGTGAAAAATCAGAAGATTTGGCAATAGTGAGCCCAAATTCTCACAGGGTGACAATCAACTGAACTGAGAAGGGCAGCCCATCTCCTAAGAAAGAGACATACTTTCGAATTTACTACAGTCCCTACCACTTCCTATTGTGACCCAACTCTACAGCTAATTGTTACTTGTCATTTATGTTTGTTTATGCTTGCATTATGCCTTTTCATAAGTAAAGAAATATTTCACAGATTTTTAATTTTTGTCAAAAGTGGGAAGACAAAAATAATTCAAGGAAAAGGAGAGAGAATATATTTCTTTATGAAAGTTAAAAATGTATTTTTATCATATAACATACATACAATATGTGTGCTGGTTGAAAAGTTTAAATTAAGCAGTCCTTATTAAACAACTGTGGCTCTCTCTAATTCCTATCAGCTCTCTGGCACTTGTAGGCATTGGAGTTTTAGAACTCTGGTACTAATGAGGTCTTTTTCCATTTTAAAAGAAAGGATAGGTTGGAAAGCAGGAAATTAAAGTGTATTAGAAGAGTGCGGAATTGTGGCACCTGGGTGGCTCAGTGGGTTAAAGCCTCTGCCTTCGGCTCAGGTCATGATCCTAGGGTCCTGGGATCAAGCCCCACATCAGGCTCTCTGCTCAGCGGGGAGCCTGCTTCCCTTCCTCTCTCTCTGCCTGCCTCTGTGCCTACTTGTGATCTCTGTCTGTCAAATAAATAAATAAAATCTTAAAAAAAAAGAAGAGTGCGGAATGGAGGGGGACAGAAAGGGTCTCCAGAAATGGGTACTAGTTGCCTCTCTTTTTGAAATAACTGCCACAGTTATTTCAGATCCTGCATGTTTGAGAAAAAATAGGTGCCTTTTGTTTATCTGAAAATCCATTCAGAATGAGATTTAGGGTTATAGCTCTAAAAACATGGACCGTCAGGCCTTCTTCCCTTAATGAAGGGAATGAACATTTCCATTTGTCATCAGGATAGCTTCACGGTTGTTAAAAGGTCTATTGGTATGTGTGCAGATATACCCTGCTGTCCTAATAGATGTGCACTTCACAGTGTGAAGGAGGTGATTGCCTTCACGGTGCTTATCATCTAGCTAGAGTTTACATAAATAAGCATATGTGAGGAAGAGAACCCAAATCCAGACTATAGGAATGATCTATAGCACATATATGTAAGTAGTATGTTGTATGTATGTATATGTTCAAGTGTACTCCATTTTGAAACAATTTAGTATATAAAAATCTAGACTTTTCAATATGAAAACTGAGGAGGGATTTTCACATTACAAAAAGATCCCCTACTTTAGGTGTTCTCTTAACATTACGTTCTTTTAATGTAACAGTTCTCAACCAGGGTGATTTTCACCCCAGAGGGACATATCTGGACACACTGTTGATTATCATAACGGACGGAGCAGTTGTGTGTTACTGAAATATAATGCATAGCAGCAAGGAATGCTGCTAAGCATCCTGCAAGGCATAGACCAGTCTCCACAACAATCATCTGACCCCAAATGTTCATAGTGCCAAGGTCAAGAAACTCTGGTTTAATACACATTATATAAAAAAATTTTAAAGGTGGTTTACAGAAATGATTCAGCACTATTGTATAAAACAAGGGAAACCTGTTTTTGAAGCCAGGGCCAGTTGGAAGTCGGGGTGTTGGAGAGAATGTGGTGCTGGTTAAATAGAAGAAGCTGGTGGGTTCTAAGCTGAGTAAGTGACCTGAGGTGATTCGGGCTGAGAATGGCAGGGCACATACTGGGGTATGGCTGGCAGTAGCTGGTAACTAGAAAAAGCATCACTAGTTCAGGGAAGTATGGCAGAGGGAGGGGCACATGGAGAAATTGGCCAAGATTTCTGGAAAAGAGAGTATGGGCAGAAGTACAAAGCCAGAATCAAAATTCCCCTATAGGGCAGGGAAGCCAGAATCTTCCCTGTGGGTAAAGAAGAGTTGGTGGTGTTAGTGTTTGATCTAACAGGGCATGGAAAAGGGTTTGGAATTTTGAAGAGGAGCCTCATGGTGGGTGCGGAAGGCAGGGAATCACAGCCACTAAATGACTGGAAGAAGAAGACTTTGTGAAGGGGGGTGACCATGGAGAGAAGAGGACAGCACAACACAGCAGGAAGTATCTGCAGATGGGGGGTGGGGTGACCACTCAAAAGCACATGTCTCCAGCAGAACAGGAAATTGTCTAAAGCAGCTAGTACAGTACAGAGGGAGTGGAGATGAGGGTGGTACCAAGGACAGCGCACGGAAGTTCAGCAGTCATGAGGGTCTGGAAAAGGAAGAATACAGACACTAAGTGAGCACTGGTACTTAGTATGAGTACAAGAAGATAGGGGTCATAAAAGCTAGACTAGAACAGATGGTAGAGTGGGAGGCAATGGGACCTCAGGCTCAAGGCATGTATGAATGCTAAGAAAAAAAGCTTTGAGTTTGTGGGAAAGTATTTACTCATCAGGGATGCAAGGTGGCGGATATAACCCCATACGCAGGAAATAAACAGCACCAACAGTCCTTCACAAGCCTGGCAGTCATCTGACTTCAGTTTCTCATCATGCCTTGGACTCCTGCTATTAGCTTTCATCGTGAGGAATGGTAGTGGGTGCTCTAGGATGAGGTTAGTGAATCCAGTGAAATTCCTGGAGGACATGCCTTTGACAAGGCAGGTACCTAACCCTTGTCAAGGAAAGGACAGAAAAGTTAACTCACGCTTTTGTCTGCGCTTGGACAAGGTTTGCAAGCTACAACTATTCCCTACTTTGCTTCCAGTTCTAGATACTGAGAGGAGGCACTTTTACTTAACCTTTTTAGCAGCAGATGCATTTTGTGTTTTAAAAAAATGGTTCTGTTGTGTTCTGGAGTGATATTATCTCTTAATAGTACATAGGTGGCAGTGTCTAATTTGAAATCCTAACCTTACGCCAGAATCCCTACAATTATATAAGCATTATAGAAGAATCTTAAGTTGCATTAACTTCTCAAGTATTATATTTTAAAGACATAATGTCTACAACACTTAGTGGATTGGGTAGACTAATCATATGTGTTTAAATTAAACACATTCAACTAGAGGGGGAGAGAAGGGATGGGGAGAGAGGGGCAGAAGGAGAAAGAATGAGGGGGAGAGAAGTAAAGGGGAAGTGGGGGGCAGGAGAGACAAAGAGGAAGAAGAGGGGCAAGAAGGGAAGGAGAGGGAAAGGTTGAGAAAAGAAATGGAAATAGTGTGCGATCATCTCATCCTTAGGTGTGTGGCTGGAAGTGATTATGTGGTTGGGAGACTCATGAGTCTTACCCCCTTTTTTGGGTTTCTTTCCTGCTTGCCTCTCCAGAGACTGAGTGTGAATCTAGGGCTTGAGGGTACCTATTTCTTGGAACATTTTTTTTTTTCTGAGCAGACTTTGGAACTGTCCCATGTCTGACTCTACTGTATAGCATCCGTTCTCTGACTTTGAAAGGGGCTGAGGAAATTCTAATTAGAGATCATATTTCTTTGGGGCTTTACTCTTCTTCTTAATCCAGTCATCTTGATGTGGGTCACTTCAAACATCGCTCACCTTACCATTTAATTTCCATTTCTAATGTCTACACGATTATTCACATACATTGGATTCCTGTCCCCGAGACAGAGGGGCAGCAAAGACAGAGTCAGAAAGGACTTGAGGTGCAGTTCCTGCTTTGGTTATTAATATTTCTCTCTGGGCCACCAAGAATGCAGCTTTAGAACAAGAACACGTGCTATCAAAACCTAAACTGAAGAGGACCCCATCTCTTTGATCTGGACTCAGAAAAACAGGAATTTCTTATTCTCTTGGACATGGTGACCGACTCTGATGAAAACACACTACAGAATTTTTGGATGTGCAATTCCTGTAAAGATGGTACATAGAAGGTCAAGCAAAGAATCCCCTGGACGGGGTCGCACAGGACAGACACTGCAGGGATTGATTCTATTTAAACAGACCCAGAGGCTGACTGGCAAAGCCACCTGCAGGGAAGCCAGACTTAAGCTGTTTGGGGACTTTGGAATGTGACTGGAATTTTTTATGGAAACAGCAACCCCCATCTCCCCTCTCCCCAAAGAAAAGAAACGTAAAGAAAAAGATAGCGACTTTTAACTATGTTGGAACTATGGTCACAGAGGAGAAGACACAACACCCTGGTTGCCAATTCCCTCTGCCTCCAGCTGATTTCCAAACTCTTCCCTTCCTCCTGAGCTAGGGGCTAAGGTGAAGGTGGTGATCAGAACTGGCCATGATAGCTGATTTTCATATAACAAATCAAGGTGAGGTTACTTGAAAGACATAAACATAAGGAGCTTATATCTGAGTGATGCTAGGGCTCTTCTTATTTGTCTCTAAATTTTTAAAAATTAAAAACATGTTTTTCTCATCTTCTATATGAAAAAAAAGGACAGACATTACATTCTGCATTTCAGCCTTCCTTCAAAGTGAAAATGATACTGGCTCTGCACCCCACCCTAATTCTTGAAATTTTAGCTTAAATTCGGTTCAATGAGCTGAATTTTGACTCTTCGTTTGTGCCCTCCATGCTTCAGGAGCTTGCTAATGTTTCTCCCTCTTGGCTACAAACATAAAAACACACAAAAACAACACAAAGAGAACTCAAAGTCATTCTAAAGTCTACTGTTAAGATAACTAGTCTTGACATTGGGTTCTGTAGTCTTCCTTTATTTCATCTATGTGTACTTATGTGTACATTTTTTTTACAAGATTATGATCATTTTCTATACACTAGAAAATTCCAATTAAAGGCTAAAGAATAAGCCATCCTTAAAGAAAAAAAATTGACAAAGTTAAGACAGCTGTGTTATTGAAGAGTTTAAAGCGCTACAGCGACAGAAACAGACCCAGATGAAACAATTATGAATTTCATGAAAACAGATAAAAATCCAATCGGAATAATGAAGCCTGCCCCACTGAACACCTGTTTATAGTCTTAATTTTGCCTTAAGAAGATACTACTGATGTCCTCCAACAACAACAAAAATCAATAATGGATCAATATGGATAAATGTGTTGGGTACGACCTTTTGTCCTAAGAGACAGTTAACAGCTGGGTTTAGTTTTACTGGGATTTACTTAAAGACTTGTAACAGTAAATAATGGCGCATTTAAGAATATTTGCCTGCTTTGATTTAGTGAGTTTGGCAGGTGGCCGTGGCCTTTCAATGGCATATGGCTTTGGGAAATTACATCAATATATGCATACAATGTGTCTTAGCCTCTAGTTCAAGCGTCAAATTAATTAGCAAAGAACCTCTGGTTTAACGTTTTAGGAGCAAATATTCTCCAGCACTGCTTGAAGAAAATATCATGAAAAAACAAAAGAAAAAAAAGTAAAAGAGCCTGAAAAGTTTTGCAGGAATTTTTAAGAATAGCAGAATGCCCCAAATAGAGAGACAGGCATGAGTATTATCTTGCGATCCCGTAACACTGTGAGAGGCGTGTCCAGACGTGTCTAATGAAGCAATGTTAACTTCTTCTTTTCAAAGATAATTACTTTTAAGTGTAATATTAAATAGAAATAGAAAGCACACATTCAGTCTATCTCAGATGGTCCCTTTAGGGGATTTCTGTGGTGTGCCCTTTGTAATAAATGAGAGAAATTCTGATATCCTTCAAGAGGATGTGAAACTAAATGAAAATGCGACTAAGAACTCTGAATATGTGTTCTGCTGTAATTCCATTCATACTTCATATTTGGAAGGTGGAGAACAGCACAGAAAATCCAAACACAGTCTATGGTAACAACTAAACTAGAGTTTCACTTTGAGGTTTTCGTGTGTGTGTGTGTGTGTGTGTGTTTATTGATGTCAAAACAGGCAGCTCTTAATTACAGAGTCACATTAAGAAGAGCAAATGATAATTTTTAATTATTTTTTTTATTTTTATTTTTATTTTAATTAATTTAATTAAATTAATTTTTATAGGAACCAAGCCATATTCTGTTTTAAGATAATTTCACAGAGAAATTCACCTTTGAGGATCCATGGGCATCATATTTTTGCAAATTATAGAAATCTGTAAATTTGGTTTCTTATGCAATATCTTGTAGATTGTACACAGAAAAAAACAGTTTCTGGTATATTCAAGAATAGAATAGAATTTAAGCTTTTTCCAAATTATCTGGCAGATGCTACTATGTTCCCTGAATACTACCTGCTTGCTTCTGTTTTATTTTTTGATATAGAAGAAATGTTCCATTGATAGAAAATTACATAGCATTGTAAAGCCACAGTGTCTGTTAAAATAAATGGATATTGCACTTGTTTTCACTGTGGATATTTTGAACGATACTTCTCTTGTTTCCTAAAGAGTTCATTTGACACGATTCCAGACACGTGAAACTCTAGGGACAAAATGGCAATAAAAAGCATATTAGCTCCTTTTTGAGTTTTATATTCTTACAGCTTAATATGCTCACAAGTAGATTGTTTATAGTTTGCATGGATCAGTAAGTATATAAAGATGAACAATTATAAAATCTAATGTATCAACATTACACTACCATTAAAAAAGCACTAAAATATCTTATTAGTTAACTAAAGTAAACTTTTAATTTGAAATATGAACAAAAACTCAAAGGAGTTTTTAATCTGAGCCTGAACTGGGGAGAATTATCCCACTTCAAAAGCCACAGTGCCTATCCACTGAGGGGGAAGCCTTTTACATATTTTCTTTAAGCAAAGAAACTGGCCATATTCATTTTGGGCAACACACACACACACACACACACACACACACACACAATGTATATATACACATACACACAGCTTAAAAAATCAACTCAGTTCAGCTTTCATATATGCTTGGGGGAAAAGTGCTTGGAAATGTTGTTGCTCACGGACCCCTTTCAATCACCCAGCAACCTTACTCTTTACTGCTGTTGTTAGTTTCCAACATTCATTCATTCGGTCAAAGACTTGACAACGCTGAGGCAGACCTTACCTTTGAAACACAAGGGAAACAAGCACAGAAACTTTTAACAAATTCAAGTAAAATGGACCCTACCTTTTTTTTGAGAGTACGATGGCGACTGCACTTGAGAAAAAGTAGGCTTTTCTTCAGTGAAATACTCAGGTTGGCTGTATTGATTCAGGGCCATGTCCAAATCAGAGTCCTTGTTTTTCAGCATGTTTCCAGGGTAACTACAGGTATAAGGCTGATTCACTGCCCAGGCCTGTTCCATATATATGCTGTTACTGGGCACAGCCTGAGCGTTGCGACCACTGTAACCCGCACTATCTTCAAAATACGTGTAATAATCAGTGGCCTGCATGTAGCAGTTGCTGCCGGCAGCTGGGCGCACTTCATATACTTCTTGCATACAGTAGTTCATTTTGTGCCCCTGGTTCAGTTTCTACTTTACATATACACACACTCCCCGCATGCATTCACCAGCCCCATAGGCCCTGAGAGCCGGGCATATACGCGGGGAAGCGCCCATCCATACGCATGAAGTGAGAAGGAAAGATGAATAAACACCACGGGCGGCACAGCCACCCCGCCTGCTTTACTTTGGACTAGCACCTGATGGGCTGAAATCCTATTTGGATCGAGGTGTCTTTTGAGCTCTCCTGCCATTCAAACATATTGGAAAGCAGATTTCTGACTATCAGAGGTCTTAAGCTGACAACATAGCTAATTCCTGGGGAAGATGGCACCCAGGTAGGGATGACCGTCACCCAGCTGGAGGAGTGACAGCAAAAAGGCTCCTGCTCCTCCGAAGCTGGGAAGATGCATTTTATACGCCGTTTTTAACCCCTTTTAACATGATTAGAAAATGATTACTCATTATGATGTCATTTTGGTTGACAACTTAAGCATGAAACCTTGTAAAGACATCTTAGAGAATATCCTTGGACACACAGAAAATCCTAAAATCAATAATCCGGTTTATTAGCATGATCCATGGAAAATCCCAGCAATAACGAGCCCGATGACTGACTCCAGAACATTAATCTAGTCGTGCGAGTGTTGGTGGTGAAGTCTGTTGAGTGTCACTGATTGGCTTCAAATGGCAGGACCCCCTCCTCCTCCTCATGAGACACAGGTTCCACAGGTTTTAGAAACGTGCCAAGGAAAGCCACTTCTGAAAATGTCTCTGGTGTCCGTGAGTGGGCTCTGTTTTCTTCCTTGTAGCAGATAATTTTCTACATCGTTGACACAAATCTACACGAGACCTAAAGCTCAAGTTAGCTTTGCTCATTCTGTTTTTATGTTTTGTTTATGAGCACAGGAGAGAGAGTATGTGCCGGTGCCCTTAAATGAAGAACCCCCTCTATTCTGGCAGGTCTCCCCTCCGTTTGTGGAAACAGCACTCTTAGAGGTGGTATGTGGGACACTGTGTACATTTATCATTTTATTCCAGTCAAATCTGCTTTTGAGATTGTTTTCAAGCTTAAATGTGATTTAAGTAGTACTCACATGCTTGAGGTTTAAAGACAGTGATCTTTAAGAGGGAAAAGCATTTTCTGTAAGAATCACTGTATCTTTTAACTAAGATGCAAACAAATATCAAATTAGACCCTAACTGCTTGCTGAGATGATTACTGAGGGTTTTTTCCTCCATGTGGATGAGCACGTGTATACCCACTCTGTGCGTGTGTTCTAGATCATGGGTCAGTAAGGGCCAAGGCTGCTTTCTTTGAAGCTAGGGGTTCTTTCTATTTCTTCCAGAGACTCAGTTTGCAGGGCTGGGACTCAGGTGGTGACATTTACATTTGGGTTCCTGCAGTTACGTGAATGTAAGACCTTGTTGGTATTTCCCTCCTAAGTGACCACAGACAATGTAATATTGTAATACTCAGCAGTGAGACCTCCTCTTTGGAAATGAAACTCCAGTCAACTGCAACATGGGATTCTGGGACAGGGATATATGACCAGAGAAAGGAGGGTATGAATGACAGTCTTTCGACAAATACCTATGGGGTATCTGTTAAGTGCAAAGCAGGGAGGCGGTGGGAGCAGAGATTCTTGTTCCACAAGTCGGTCCAGCCCCTGCCACTAAGTAGCTCAGTAGCACACGTATTCAATATTCTTTTTTTTTTTTTTAAGATTTTATTTATTTATTTGACAGACAAAGATCACAAGTAGGCAGCGAGGCAGGCAGAGAGAGAGAGAGAGGAGGAAGCAGGCTCCCTGCTGAGCAGAGAGCCCGATGCGGGGCTCGATCCCAGGACCCTGGGACCATGACCTGAGCTGAAGGCAGAGGCTTTAACCCACTGAGCCACCCAGGCACCCCATGTATTCAATATTCTTTTATTTTTTTAAGTTTTTAAAATTTATTTATTTGACAGACAGAGATCACAAGTAGGCAGAGAGGCAGGCAGAGAGAGAGAGAGGGGGAAGCAGGCTCCCTGCTGAGCAGAGAGCCCCATGCGGGGCTCGATCCCAGAACCCTGGGATCATGACCTGAGCCGAAGGCAGAGGCTTTAACTCACTGAGCCACCCAGGCGCCCCCCAC